>PVIW01008365.1:0-61974 GCA_004026585.1 Noctilio leporinus
TATTACTCTGAAAGGGATTCTAGAACATGTAAGCACCAAGTTCAGATTAACCTTGTGTTTCATTTCCATGTTCAATTATGAGAGGGTGCTTTAACATGAAGACAGAAACATTTTTAGGGGAAACAGAGAAATGTATAAAAACCATGTCTGCTGAGGATAATGAAGCCTTGGTGCACATAGCCAGGGAAATGTTACAGCCATGAAATATCCAAGTAGTTTTGGGTTTTTTAAAAGATTTTATTTATGTTTTTAGAGTGAGGGGAAAGGAAAGAGGCAGAGAATGAGAGAGACATCAATGTGTGGTTGCCTTTCACCTGCCTCTAGCTATGGACGTGGCTGGAGACCTGGCTTGCAACCTGATAATGTGCCCTGGCTGGGAATTGAACCAGCAATCTTTGGGTTCGCAAGTCAGCGCCTTATCCACTGTACCACCAGCCAGGTAGTATTTATTTTTAAATGTGCAAACAGGACTGGTTCTAGGTGGTCTCCATGGGTGTAGGTGGGACCAGTGAGGGAAAGCTCTGGAAGACAGAAGAAGCTTTCTACTGGATTGGGGCTTCAAGTATAAAAGAATCTACCATGGGACTTGAAGAATATGGATGTAGGGAATTAGCTGGAAGATTAAAGCAAAACTGGATAGTAATCAGAGATATAGTTGGGAGTTTTAGAAGTTTAGAAAATCACCTCTCGCCTTGGGCTGACAAACTTAGCCTGCATTTATTAGTTCTTTGCCCTTAAGAAAGTGACATTCTGTCAGATTTCTTACCTGTAAATTATGGTTATAATAGTACTTTTGCTATGTGCACTTTTGAGGGTTTCATCAGTATGAGCACAAGGTTAGGCACATAATTAGAATTTGATAAGTATCAGATGTAGCAATTAAATGCTATTGGAGACCGCCTTCAATCTGGGGGTTTTGTGATTGTTACTCACTTCTTAATCACTCTCTTTTAGCCAAGCAGAAGAAGAGAAGAGAAAGAAGGAAACTGAGTCAAGACATAAAAGGCAATCTGAGACTACAACTTCCTATGAGGTGAGGGGACTTTGTCTGAATCATATGTGGATCTGGGATCCATTCAGGGAACCCATAAATTCCCTGAAACTGTAGGAGGCATTTGGACAGTTTCTGTTCATGTGTTTATATGTGTGCACATTCACAGGAGCACATGTGACTTTTTTGGTTGAAGATCTGTTACTTTTATCACTTGAAAATATTCAGGTCTTCAGAGTTCAGAACTACTTTAAAATGAGCCAATTGCTCATTTCCAGTTAAGGAAAAAGTCTAATATCAGCTGCTTTTGCAGCATGATCCAATCTGTGTTTAATACCTCACAATTCCCCTCTCCATTGCACAGGAGCTGTGCAGTGAGTACCGTAACTATGTGAGGAACGGACGGCTTCCCTGCACCAGAGAGAACGACCCCATCCGGGGCCCAGATGGGAGAATGCACGGCAACACCTGCTCCATGTGTGAAGTCTTCTTGTGAGTAGAGTGCAGCACTTCTGACGGAGTGGGGAGATGGAACTAAGAGAAGTTTTCAAACAATTGTGAATAATGCGTTTTCATCTTTAGTGTAGCATTCAGTTTTGGGTGTCACATTTAAATAAACTATAATACACACACACACACACAACCAAATTAACAAGTAGAGAGCTTTCAGGTGACAATGATTGAGATGTAAAGAGATTATTTCTTTTAAGATATTTCAGAAAGAACTTAGAATCTTTTATTGAGAGAAGAAAATACTCTATGCTGACTGCACTCATTGCTTTTGGTTTTCTAAAGGATTAACAGCTGAAATAGGAAATGGAGGTTGCATGTAAATATCATTATGACTATGGTACACAGCAGTCATGGGAGGTTTTATTTTAGTTCACTACCTCTTTGCTCATTTTATGTGACCTCAAAGAATAGACTTAAAATGGATGAGAGCTACGGGAGACAGGTTTGAGTGTAACATGAAGCTGAATGTCACAGCAGTTAGAGAAGGAAAGGCTGCATCAGGAATGGTGATTTTCTTGTGTAGGAGTTGGAAGCTCATTTACAGGGGATTGAAGTATAACTGTAGAATAAGAATGACATGCTTGTCCCCTAAAACAAGCCTATAGTATTCTTTATTTTTATTTTTATTCTTTTATTTTTAAGTCTTTTTTATTGATTATATTACAGTTGTCCCAATTTTTCCCTTTTGCCTCCCTCTGCTCAGTATCCCCCTTACCTCTAGCAATGCCCCCACTTAGTTCATGTCCATTAGTCATGCATGTAAGTTCTTGATATCTTCTTGTCTATTTTGCACCTACTAGTTATGTTTCTTAATTTCTGTACCTCTTCCCCTCTACTTCCCATTCGTCCTCCCAGCTGATACCCCTCCAAATGATCTCCATATCTATGATTCTGTTCCTGTCCTAGCTGTTTACTTAGGTTTTTTTTTTTTTTTTAAGATTTTGTTTTTAATAGCTTCAAATTTGTTCTTTTAGTGCTCATAATTTTCATCTTTGTTTTCTTAAATAAGTCCCTTTAACATTTCATATAATAATGGTTTAGTGATAATGAACTCCTCTGACTTTACCTTGTCTGGGAAGCACTTTATCTGCCCTTCCATTCTGAATGATAGCTTTGCTGGATAGAGTAGTCTTGGTTGTAGGTCCTTGCTTTTCATTACTTTGAATTCTGTTGCCCATCTCTTCTTGTCTGTAAAGTTTCTTTTGAGAATCAGCTGATAGTCTTATGGGAACTCCTTTGTAGGTAACTCTCTTTTTTTCTCGTCCTGCTTTTAAGATTCTCTCTTTATCTTTAAGTTTTGACATTTAAATTATAATGTCTCTTGGTGTGGTCCTCTTTGGGTCCTGCATGTGCTTCCTGAACTTGTGTCTATTTCTTTTCCCAAATTAGGGAAGTTTTCTTACACTATTTTTTAAAGATTTATTTATTTATTATTTTTAGAGAGAAGGGAAGGGAGGGAGGCAGAGAAAGAGAGAGACATCAAAGTATGGTTGCCTTTCACCTGCCTGGCTGGAGACCTGGCTTGCAACCTGTCATTATTTTTTCAAATAAGTTTTCCATTTCTTGCTCTTCCTCTTCTCCTTCTGACACCCCTATGATTTGGATGTTGGTACATGTAAAGTCCCAGAGGTCCCTAAATCTGTCCTTATTTTCTTGAATTTTTTTTTTTTCCTGCTGTTCTAATTGAATGCTTTTTTCTTTCTTGTATTCCAAATCATTGATTTGATGCTTGGCTTAATCCTCTCCACTGTTAGTTCCCTGTAGATGTTTTTTTCACTTAGTGTAAACTTCATTTCTTCTCTTACATTTTTGTGGTACTCAGTACATTCCTGGAGCATCCTGATGACCGTGTTTTGAACAATGCATCTCATAGCCTGCTTATCTTCATTTCATTTAGTTCTTTTTCTAGGGTTTTATTCTGTTCTTTCATTTGGGCCATATTTTTTTGTCTCCTCAATTCTCCAGCCTCCCTATGTTTGTTTCTGTGTATTAGGTAGAGCTGCATTGATTCCCTGTCTTAGAAAAGGCACTGTAAATTATATGGGGTGGAACCTTAGGTAATCACCAGAGTGGGGTTGCCCTAGTGGCGAATCCCAGAGTGGATGGGTTTGTGTACATTCTAAGCCTATGCAGGCCCTTTAATTGGACTCTCCTGAAAATCTGGCAGTTTCTTCCACCACCCCAACCCCCACTGGCTTTGACAGTCAGATTATAGGTATTTATCTTCCTGGCACTGGAACCATGGGCTGTATAGTTTGATCTGGGGCTGGGATCACTCACTACCAAGGTAACCCTCCTGATCCTTACCCGCCACACATGATTGTGGGACTGCCTATTCATCCACCTCCAGTGCCTCACTGAGTCTCTGTGCCTCTCCACCCATCTCCACAACTCTTCTCCTACCACCTATCTGGATAAATGTGGCTTCTTAAATTCTTGGTTGTCAGACTTCCATACAGCTCAATTTTCTGACAATTATGGTTATCTGTTTTGAGATACAGTTGTAATTTTCTCTGCGGTTTCATGAAGAAGAGAAGCATGTCTACCTACATCTTCATCTTGATCGAAATTCCTAAATTCTTTTCATCCTTGTCCAAAGGGATACACCAATTTATTTTCTATATTACAGAATCTCTGATTTTGAACTTAGTCATGCAATTATCCCTGGTAGAAAACAATATATCCCAGCAGATTGATCTCATAGTATTTGGGCCACGGAAAATCAATTAGGTGGAAGTCAAGATGATGACCAGGTAGCCATGTAACCAGCATTTATTGAACGCATACAAGCATCATGGACTTCCTAAAAGCTTTTCTACCTAATTTCCTTTCATCTTCACAACCATATGAAATAGACTCAGTATTAATACAAGTTTTGATGAAAAAAATAAATACCTAGAGAGATTGAGCATGATAGAAATATCAGCACAGGAAAAATGAATAAAATGATAATATTTTTCACCATGTGGTGTAGACAGGATATAATCATTTAGCAAAGCCTATCAACCTTCAGTAGTTACATCTGCCTGTATTAAAGGCTTGTTTTGGTCTCTACCTCTACATTAATCTTCCAGTGATAAGGAAGTTAATTCCGCCATCTAGTGGTCAACTCTGCAACTTCCTGGTAATTCCCAGTATGGGGAGAAAATGCTTGAATTTTTTAGCTTAGATTCATGATGAAGTTTAGATCAGTTTTCCTTTTAAAGAAGTATGAAAAACAGCACCATTTTGGAGCTATTTTAATAATTTTCTCTCATCACTCTAAAATGTTATATCAAAAAATAAAATTTTATCAACTCATTATATGGATATTGTTATCATAATGTATTATCTTTCCTGAAAATCATTTTTTACTCTATAGTCTTTTCTTGCACATTTTCAAACCATTTGCAAACATTTTTTTCAACATTTAAAATATTTTATTTGATGCAAGCCTGTCTCCAACCAGATCCGTAGCTGGAGGCAGGTAAAAGGCAACCATACATGGATGTATCTCCCTGTTTGCCTCTCTCCCTTCCCCCTCTCTCTAAAAATAATAAAATATTTTTAAATGTTTTAATTTGATTAATGAGCAAGTCTTATGTTAATTGGAACATATTAAAATATTTTACCAAATTATATAATTATATATATATATATATATATATATAATATGATTGAATAATTGTGTTGTAGCCTCAATTATGACATAGATCCATTCACTAAACTGAGTTTGCAATACTGTTAGTTATAACTCTCACTTTATTTCCATCATATATCTGTTTTTGGAGAATTCACTTTTAATTATTATTACTGTAATGATTATACCAATCTCTTACACTGCTTCTGTCAATTATTTTATTATTGACCAAATGCTTATTCTAATTGCTTTATATGTATCAACTTGTTTCATGCTCACAACAATCTTACAAGAAAAGTATTTGGATTGCCTCTCCTGTACCTCCTTTATCCTTCTTGTTTCAAGATGAGGAAGCCATTAAAGATGTTAGGACAATTTCTGTGTTTCTTTTACAGTCTAGCTCCAGAGTTTTTGCTCTTAACTACCATGCTGTATTGCCTCTCTGATTCCTACACTTTATAAAGTGTTATTGCAGATGCAAAAGAATCAGCCAATGAGAAAGTCTTATTGCAGTATATTTGCTGGGAAGCTAAATAGATTTACTTATTGAGGGAATTTCTTTTGCACCCAGTTCTCTTGGGGAGAGATAAATCATTCTAATCTATTTCCCAATAAAATTATAAATTACTGTGATTGGATCTTTGGAGTTTCGTGAAAATAGTCAAAAGCAATGAATGCTCAGCTTGTAAATGTTAAGGATCTACTCCACAATATTAAGACCCATTTTCCCCTTTCTCTCCCCCTGTTATATACAGTCAACAAGAAGAAAGAGCAAGAGCAAAGGCTAAAAGAGAAGCTGCAAAGGTAATTTGCTCAGGAATGCTATTCCCATACTACGTCTTGGCATTCTTTCCCTCTATAATAACATTCTAGATCATCTCATTAGCAGTAATTATTTTCCATTCAGGTTTTATGCCTGATATGAACAAGAAAACCTTTAATCTGAGGAGAAAATGGTCTTGATTAGAAGTTGCCAGAGTACCAATTTTATGGCATGATAATTCAAATGTTGAGTTTTGTTTCATAAAAATTTGGGTGTTAATTTACTTTGTAAGTAATATTCTCCATGTTTGACTTTCCTTAGATTTCTGTTGCCACATAAAGATTATTAATATGAATCTTTACAATTTACTAATTTCAATTTATGTTATTCAAACTTCTACTATTTCTAATAGAGAGTACAAGGTCTCTATCATGTTAGTCCAATTTACAAAACAAAGAGTACAAATATTTATCATATTTGTTCTTTGCTACCTCAAAATATGGAGGAAATACTACTATTCTCACTCCCAAATTAATGATTATTTTTTTAACTTTCTAATTATCTTTTATAATTTTATAATTTTCCAAGTAGGTGGTGGATTACACTCATATTAAAGCTAAATACTCAATTTAACTTTATGCATTCTATCTCCTTACAATAGCTGCAAAGTATAAGCCTAATAATTTATTTGGGGAAAGTTGGCACGATTTTCAAGTTTATCAATAAACTGATTCACCTTCTCAATAACTTTCTTTCTGTTAGCTGCAACCATCATTTGTTGGTAATTTAGAATCGAAAATTTGTTTCATCCATCATATTGGATCAGTTGCGTAGTTGTCTTAGATTTTTCAAATGATTCTAACACGTTGCTTTTTCTCTCCACTCCTGTTGTGATTCTCCCATTTTAAATCCATACCCCCAACTTTAGCAAGTAACCCCCAGAAAAGTGTCAGTTTCAGCAGATGTCACACTTGTTCTCTCCTTTCTACCTCCTTTATTTCAGATGTTTCTTTATTTCTTAGTTTGAGCATGTTTTTGTCATTTTTTCTCAGCCTCCTAAAGACAAATCAAGGATCAGCAATATTGCACATTATTTTAATTTTAGTTTTTCCTAACCTTATTGAGATATAATTGACACATAACATTTCATACATTTAATGTGTGTAATGCATTGATTTCAAAATGATTACCACTATAATTATAGCTAACAGTCCATCACATCACAAAATTGCATTTGTGTGTGTGTGTGTGTGTGTGTGTGTATGTGATGAGAACATTTAAAATTTACTCTTAGCAACCTTCAAGTATATATGGTATTGTTAACTATAATGATCATATTCTATGTTAGGTCTCCAGCTTATTTGTCTTATAACTGGAAGTTTGTACCACTGCCTCCCATACATTGGTAACTACCAATCTACTCTCTCTTTCTATGGGTTCAGCTTTTTTAAAAGATTCCACATATAAGTGAGACCATACAGTATTTGTCTTTCTCTGTCTCACTTATTTTACTTCGTATAGTGCCCTCAAGTTTCATCCAAGTTGTTGCAATGGAAGGATCCCTCTTCTTTTCTCATCAAGGTCCAGCAATATTCTCAGTTCCTCTCCTTCTAGGCCTGTCGACTCTTCTCACCTGTGATCTTTCATTGTTTTTATAGGCTGGGACATGCAACACAACACATACATGTATATTGTTCTTTACCAACGTGTCAGCCTTCTTCTGAAACTAGATTATAAGCACCTTCAAGGAAATGACAAAGATGTTTACAGATCCATTTTGGTGTCTGGACAATTCTCAGTCCATGACAGGAGCTTTGAAAAGACTTACTGATTCACTGCTACATGTAATCACTTTAATGTTCCCTCCTTACTCTGTGTTACTTATTCTTCACTTATTCTTCATAATAGGTGAAGGTGCTGGAAGGGTGGGAAACTGCTCTGAGAAAAAA
This sequence comes from Noctilio leporinus, assembly GCA_004026585.1. Lineage (NCBI taxonomy): Eukaryota > Metazoa > Chordata > Mammalia > Chiroptera > Noctilionidae > Noctilio > Noctilio leporinus. The sequence continues at coordinate 7,836 of PVIW01008365.1, forward strand.
TCTTCTTCACTTTCCAGGAACTCTGCAGTGATTTTCGGAAGCAGATGAGGAACGGGATGCTCATATGCACCCGGGAGCATGACCCTGTCCTCAGCCCGGATGGCAGGATGCATAGGAACAAGTGTGCCATGTGCTCACATCTGTTGTGAGTACCCACCTGCATCTTTCCCACTGCATCTCTTCACCATCCATCATCCTGCCGAAACATTTAGGATACATACCGTGGGTTGTAAACTAGGTGATTTTAAAAGCACAGGGATAAGACATTAGGTAATATTGAATCACATAGTGACAATGTTATTCTCTTCTCAATAATCTTTCTATCTTATTGAGCCTTGGGGAAAAGTCTTAATTTAGTGCCAAAGTCTCTTTAATACTTGATAATCATGGTCCATAACAAAAAGAGAGCAGAATTTTGACAATCTGGGTGAGAGGGTCTCTTTAGTCTCTCTCCCACCACCCCCTGCCTCAGTATGTGAGGGTCACATACTGATTTAAAAAATACCATGCTTTGTTTTATTCTTTGAAGGGACCTGGAAACTATGAAATTTATCTACATTAGTGAGCAAAAGTAACAGCACCTTTTGGTCTGGATAAATTTATACTGAAAACTGAATCTGGCCTTTAGTCTGAAAGATCCTTCTGAAAATACGTAACCAAAGAGAATGAGGCCTTGTAGTTAGCTTGTATCTTCTTTTGTTTTATTGCAGCAAAATTGAAGAAGAAGAGAAGAAAAATAATGGGAAGGAGAGAGGTGAAGCTGAGAAAGTTAAGAGAGAAGCAGTACAGGTAGTTATTTCCAGTCACCGGAGTCCCTGCTTAGTCCCTTTTTCGGTGAGGCCTCACCCCTCCTCCCAATCCCAGTGTCTGTAGTGATTTTGCAAACTGAGAATGTACTTGGATTCTTATGTATAAGAAAATCCCTCTTGCCCTGGCTGGTGTGGCTCAGCAGATTGAGCCCCAGGCTGTAAACCCAAAGGTTGCTGGTTCAATTCCCAATCAGGGCACATGCCTGGGTTGCAGGCCAGGTCCCTGGTTAGGGGTGTGTAAGAGGTGACTGATCAATGTATCTCTCACACATCTATGTTTCCCTCCATTTCCTCCCTTCCTTCCCTTCTCTCTAAAAATAAATGCATAAAATATTTTTTAAAAAAGAAGAGATCTCTTCTTCCTAATTCGGTTTATTCACACCAAATTTGGTCTAAGTGCTGTGCACTTGAGATGTCAATCATCCTTCTCTTTACTGACTGTGTGAATTGTATGATGCCAGAAATGCACATGCAAATTGTCTTGTCTGAATATAAACCAATAGAGTCAGATTTTAGATTTTTTTCCCATAGCTTGTTGTATGTTTAATTTTTAAAAACAAAACACAAAAAACCCTAGGTTTTCATCCCAATTCTTACTGAGATTTTGGAGAAATTACTCAATAGCATCTTGAACCTTGGGTTTGCATCCGTTAACACCTCACATGATGATGATAATGGAATGGCTATTATTTCATTGCTACTGTATGCAGTATGGTCTAACAAATCTATTACTGATGTTTGTAGTAATCATTGAAGGTATGTATATTCTTATCTGTATTTTAAAGAACAGGAGTCAGAGGCTCAGATAAGAAGTTAGGAAATATAATTAGTAATCCTAGGGCAAACAATTAGACCAAAAGTTGTGGCCCTTAATGCCCAAGATGTCCTTTAGATTCTACACATTCTTCCAGTTTGTAATTTTCCTACAGGCAGGCCCTCGGGTCTTATTACTTCTTTCCTTTATCCTTTTTCTAATTGGGAAGATCTTATTTCTTCTCCCTCCTTTCTGTTTGCTTCTTACAATCCACTCTCAATTCCAAAGCCAAAGTAAGTCTTTAAAAACATGAGACAGGTAATGCTACCCAGTATCTTCTCATCTCACTCAAGGTCTTTCTAGTGGCTCACAACACCATACTTGATCTGACCTCTGCCACCTCTCAGACCACATTTCCTGCTATTCTGTACTTTGCTGCCCTTGTCCAACCATCCTGGTCACCTTGCTGCTTTTTGGACATTATTGATGCCAGGCTTCCCATCTAATGGAATCAGTAGCTCTGTGGTGAAAACCTGGACTCTAGACTCAGACTGGGTTTATATTCCAGCTCCATCTTCCTATCAGTGATCAGACAGTTAACATTGTTGTGCCTTAGTTCCCTCATTAATAAAATAAGGATATTGTTAGCATTTATTATTATGAAGTTCCAACAAACTTATCCATGTATAATGGCATAGTTCCTTGCATATATAAAGTCTTTAATATTGTACATACAATAAACTTCACCTTCTACATGGTCTTGCTCAGACTCAGTCATGAATGTCCTTCCCTCCACCTGTCAAAATTCTGGTCATATTTTATGGCTCAGAATAAGTATTAGCTTCTCCCTACAGACTTTCTCCATTTATGCACTATGCTTAATAGCTCTATCATCTATTATGCCAATAATTTTTCTTTAGCCCTCAATTATATCATTTGTGTTATTTTAACTTACAGATGCTTCCGTGTGTTTCTTCAAAAGAAACAGAAAACTCTGCATTGGTCTTTTGTGGTTGCTTTAACAAATTATATCACCAACTTGGTAGCTTGAAAACAACACAAACTTACTGTCTTATAGTTGTTTAGGTTCGAAACCTGACATAAGTCTCACTGGGCTAAGTCAAAGGGTTGGTAGGGCTGTGGTCCTGGACAGTCTGTCCCCTGTGTCTCCAGGCAACAATTTATCTCTGCCTTTTCTTACCTCTAGAGGCCATTCATGTTCCTTGACTCTTGAACCCCTTTCATCATCCACAAAGCTGACAACATTGCATCTCTGACTGTTACATAGTCAGTCTCCCTCTTACTGTTTCATCTATCTCACCCTTCCAGTTTTAAGGGCTGACCTTTATGATTATGTTGGACACAGTAGAATTATCCAGGATAATCTCCCACCTTTAAACACATCTGCGAAGTCCTTTTGCCCTAGAAGGTGACATACTCTTATTTACAGGTCCTTGGTATTGGGGCTTGTACAAATTTGGACTTTGGGAGCTATTATCCTGCCTACCCCGATTTCCTTACAAAAGGAGCAAAACACTCTTCCTTATACCTCTCACAGTGCCAAGCAGAGAATAATATTTGCATTGACTTGAAATTTTTCTAATGAGATATATAACAGCAATCTGAGAACTGTCTTGGCTAATATCAACCTTTTGCCATACATCCTTTATGTTTCAGGACATTATATCAGAGTTTTCAAAGGGGTAGTGTGAGAGGAGCTTTCCAATGTTTAGTCACCTGATTCTTAAATCCTCCCTCTTTCGGCAGAAGCTGTGCAGTGAGTACCGTAACTATCTCAGGAATGGACGGCTTCCCTGCACCAGGGAGAATGACCCCATTGAGGGCCCTGACGGGAAAATGCATGGCAACACCTGCTCCATGTGTGAGGCCTTCTTGTGAGTGAAGGTTTAGCCACAGCTACTGCTGGGTGGAGATGTCTTCTTCTGGGGCAGGCAACAGAGATGATACTGAAGGTTTTCTGTGGGAGGTAGAAATTGAAGGCTATCTTTGCATAATGTTCAGGGATTTCCTATTATAAAGCCATATAGTTTGCACATTCATCGGGTGCTCAGTGTTCTGAAAGGTACTTGACTCACCATCATGGGAGGACAGTGTGTTCAGGAGAATTTCCCGAGTTAGTGGCATACAAGGGCTAGGATTGCTGTTCTCTGCGTACATATGATCATGAATAACCCAAAGATGTAATCATTGGGCCTAATATATTGAAACTCTGTTTACATCTAGTCACTATTTTTAACTATACTAGCTTCATTCTGGGAAGAAGGATAGTATCTTTATTTTCCAAAAGGAATTTGGTAGTGAACATTTATTTACTGGCTTCCTAGGGTATGGGTGTCTTATTTTTAAAGCAACACTTAAAGCAAGAAGAATGGTATGGATGGTGTGCATTTAACTTCCTACTTGGAGGCATAGGAGAAATGGGATATTTCTATCTAGAGAGATTTCCCTTTTAGGACAGTATGTATTGAGTGATAGGAACCCTTCTTCTCCTCTCTCTCTCACAGCCAGCAAGAAGCAAAAGAAAAAGAAGCTGAATCCAGAACAAAAGTGAAGAGAGAAGCTGAAAAGGTAATTGTTCCGGAATGGTCATACCAAAAGGAAAGGATGAGGTTTTGTAGTTTTTCTTTAAAAATAATTCATGAAATTACTGAAGGCCTAAGTGAGAGAACTCATGGTTCATTTAATTCAGGGGCTGACAACATTTTCTTAAAGGGCCAGATCAAAGATGTGAAGCTTTGGTTATTCAGTCTCTGTCACAAATATGCTAGTCTGCTGTTGTAACTCTAAAACAGTCATAGATGACATGCAAATGGGTATGGATGTGTTCCAATAAAACTTTATTTACAGAAAAAGGTGGTGGGCCATATGTCCTTCACAGGCCATAGTTTTTACTTGCAAATCCCTAATGTATTTCATTCCTTATTTATTTATTTATTTAATATTTTATTTATTATTTTTAGAGAGAGAAAGGAAGGGAAAGAGGCAGAGAGGGAAAGAGACATCAATGTATGCTTGCCTTTCACCTGCCTTCTGCTAAGGACCTGGCTGGAGACCTGGCTTGCAACCTGGTTATGTGCCCTGGCTGGGAATCGAACCAGCGACCTTTGAGTTTGAAGGCTGTTCCCTTACCCACTGTTCCACCAACCAGGGCCCAACTTATTTTTTTAAAGTTATTTATTGATTTGAGAGAGGAAGAGAGAGAAAGGAGAGAGAAATATCTATTGTTCTACTTATTTATGCATTCATTGGTTGATTCTTGTATGTGCCCTGACCAGGGATCAAGCCCTCAATCTTGGTTTATCTGGACAATGCTCTAGCCAACTTAGCTACCCAGACAGGACCCATTCTCATATTTACAAATGAAGATTTAAAACAGAGAAAAATAAGAACTTGCTTAGAAAGGCAGTGGGAGTATTGATATCAGAGTTCATATCTTCATATTTTACAATTGAAAAGTGGAAGGAATGGAATTTAAGCTTGCTAACACCATTCTAGCATTATTTTTGACATACTACATATGTGGTTTTAGATAGCCACATTTGCTTGAACAAGGTGTGTTTCTTGCCTTCCCTTTAAATATTTCTGGTGCAAGCATTTTGGGGGAAAATTAAAAAGCGACTTTCCAAAATAGTATTTTCTTGATTTCAAAAAGACTTATTCCAGATAGATTTTTCCAAAACCATTGATATTTAAAATAATTTCTATACAAAAACTTTTCACTTGGAATTCTGTGTGATTGGTTTTGTTTACAATTCTACTTCCCACAATTGTGAGTCTGAATTTAAAAATATGAGCCCTGGATGGCATGGCTCAGTGGATTGTGCACCAGCCTGCAAACCAAAGGGTTAGTGGTTTGATTCCCAGTCAGGGCACATGCCTGGGTTGCAGGCCAGATCCCCAGTTGCAGGCACGCGTGAAGCAACCACACATTAATGTTTCTCTTCCTGTTTCTCCCTCCCTTTTCCTCTGTCTAAAAATAAATAAAATATTTTTTAAATAATATGAGTAGCTCACTTTTTAACATCTATAAGAGAAGATTCTTCAGAATGACATGATTTCTGATTTCACATTAGCTACTTCCAACAGACTATCCTCATATCATATTTCTTTTGCTAACTAGGACCAGTTAGGGAATGTGCAGTGAGCTAGGAGAAAAACTCACTTTTGTCTTCATTGACTTTCAACTTGAACTAAAAGATACAAACAAATAAATAAAATAAACAAAACCCTATAAATTCAATTAGGATTGCTACCAGTAATTAACTCTATAATCTTAAGTGATTTGCTTATTCTCCATCAATTCCTCACAGAACTCTGGAGCTAGCATTTACCAAATATTGCCTAGATATTAGTTATTGTAGATATATATACATGTATTATCTCACATTATTCTCGTAACAATCCAGTACATAAAGTAAGTACTTAATACATATTGATGTTTATTATTTTAGCCAAGTGGAATATACTATTATTATTTGCATTTTATAGATGAGGTAACTGAGGCATAGAGAGGAACCCCCTCCCCCAATCTGAGGTCTCTTGATGGCAGATTGGAATTTATAATTAACAATGTGATATAGCTGTCAGTACATTTGTGCTTGTCCAGACATACCTGGGATATTATGTTAAATTCTTTAGGAAAGGGGAAGAACTCGGAATGAGAAATTGTACAGATTGAAACAGAATGACTGAGGTATCTAGGGAGGTTTCACTCTTGGCAGAGAATGTAAGGAGTTGTGAGAGAAGGACAAGAAAGCTTTCTCCAGCTATCTAGAAGACTCATGGAAGAAGGAAAATATTCTCAGTTTTTCTGAGGGAAATGAAATACTTTGACTTTGCTTACTGGTCTGAAGGAACATACTCACCCTAATTGCAGTGACATCTTAGAAAAATAAAATCCTAAGAGTAAGGATCCTATAGGTTATATTATTGTCTAAGATCTCCCAAAGTAGCATTCTGGTGAATCTGTGGGAACTGTCTAGTAGAAATTTTGGAATAAATTCTATGGAGGGTAATGGACTTCTTCATACTGCAAATTATATAACTTTTTGGCAGACATGATGTAAAAGAAACTGAAATGTAATAAACATGGTTGCACAGGTAGACTTTGAGGTTCTACCAAAGTCTAATATTTTTTATTCTATGACGTGTTCAGTGTTTTGTTTTGTTTTGTTTTGTTTTCCTAGTATAACAGAGATGGACAATAAAACACTGAGTAGGGAATGTGACCAGTCCTCAGAGAACCAACTCAAGAGATTCTTGCTTGTTTGTGATTGCAATTTCAGCCTGAATGTAGGGATTAACTCTCAAGGAAAAAGAAAGATAAACTACCTTTTAAGTCCTGTGTGCTTAGTAGGAATTGAATGAAACATTTGCCAGGAAAAAAAAAATCCTTAGGTCATTTTCTCTTTTTCCTAGTAAGCACTTAGTAGGAACCCAACCATGTCATTTCCAAGAAAATATTCAAGCTCTTGCCTTCTCTCCTCCATTTAGGATATGTGCAGTGAATTTCGGAGCCTTTTGCAAAATGGAAATCTTTTCTGCACACGAGAAAATGATCCTGTGCGTGGCCCGGATGGCAAGACCCATGGGAACAAGTGTGCCATGTGCAAAGCAATCTTGTGAGTGCACCAAGGAAACCCCTGCTGCAGGCTGATCCACAGAGTTGGGGAGGCAAAGAGCTGGGAAGACAACAAATAGTGTGTTTGTCTTTCCTCACATACAGAAGCAGCACATGCTTATCTCTTAAGCATTAAAGAGTCATAATTCTAGAAATAGACATACATTCGACTCTTATTACATTCTTCGTTAGGTTCTGGGGGTAGAAAGTAGCTGACAGCATCCTTCTTGATAAAAGTCCTTTGCTGTCAGTTGGATCCCTTCTCTGGATTATTTTCTAATTAGCATTGGGAAGAAAACACACTGATTTTTAATAACAACCTAACTCCTCTGCCTACATTTCTGAAAATAGCACATGTTCAGGAAATGAAAAATCATTCTTTACACAGCGTTTGAAAGTACAACTGAAATATTTGCTATTCAACAATAGCAAATTGTTCATTTTACTGAACATCTACAACGTATGATGTTTTTAGTGATTACACAAATAGGAATGAAAGAGTCTTCCTAGAAGTCACAGAGTTCACTGGAGATTAGACATGGGCATTAGTTAATACAATGGGGGATTGCTACAGGAAAAATGATGTTGACAATGTGTTGTGCTCCTTCAGGGAAGGGAAAGTTAATAGTTTTATGGAGGAATAGAACTGGACCTTATTGTGGACAGTACTGGAAGGAATGAGAGGGAAGAGGGGAACAGCGTGGGTACAAATCCAAAATAAAGAAAACTGTCCTATGTGCAGTAAGGTGCAAGTTATTTAATTCAATTAGAACATAGCCACTTCAGCAGCTTTGAATGCCAGATAATGAATTTTGAAGTCAATCCTATATAGAGTGAAAAGCTGCTAAAAATTCTTTAGGTAGAAGAGGAAGTGGCATATATGTGGTTCTTTTAGAATGATTCACATGTGGGCAGTAAAAATAAATGAGAAGGAAGGGACAAAAATCCAAAATGCTGCAGGTTACGGTAGGGAGTTGAAGTGACCCAGTATAAAGTAACTAGAGCAAGAGGAATAGGGCAGAAGGTGAGTGGATCAACATGGAAGACCTTATAAAGATGAAATCAGCATTAGATGGCAGCAACAACCTGAGCTGAAGGAGAGGGACCAGTTAGAGGTAACGCCAGTGTCTTATGCTTCATGAGAGGTAGAGAATCCAGGAAACAGAACCCATTTAGTAGAAGAGATAGAGTTATTTTTGAATCTCGTAAGTAAGAGCTGTTTGAGGGGAATACCTTGAAGACTCACAGGGAGCCTTTGTGAAATACTAGTTAATTGCTCACCTGGTCTTGCTTGTGACTTGTAAACATTGGTTTCCTTCTACTGCAGCGTGGCTTCTTCCAGGCAAAATGACTCCCTGTATTTCACCTTTTTTAGTTTCACAGAGAGCCTGCCACATAGTACATTTTCAATAAGTGCTAGTGAAATCATACCAATCTAACTTGGTCAAATGATGAGAAACTTAGAGGCCGGCACCCCACTCTCTGTAATTCATTATTCCCTACCTCCCACTTTCTAATTTCCAGCCAGAAAGAAGATGAAGAAAGAAAGAGAAAAGAACAGGAAAATCAGAGAATTGCTACAGACCATGGTTCCAGCAGTGGTGGAGGAGGGAAAGCTCAGGTGAGAGAACCTCCAATTTCATTACCAAGGCAGACTTACCTTGCCGACAGTCAGACCCTGGCAGAGCCTACGATGGTACATGGTGAACGTGGGTAATGCTGAGTTAGAAAGTGTCCTTGGCAGAATAGGGGATTTTCTCTTTTAAACCTAGAGGTAGTCCCTCAGCAATTCCTAGTCTCTCTAGGGCTCATTTTGACTTCTTTAAACCTGGAATAATGAACACAATGACCTTATCCCAATCTCCTGGCTCCTCCTTCTATAGTCTAGCTCACACGCCAATAATTGATGCCAGGAAGGTAAGTGGTATACATGCGGAGATGTTCCATAGCAGCATCACATGCTCTTCATTTTTCTCTATCATTCTCTCTGTCCCAGAAGTAAGTCACAAAAAACATATATATACCTACAACAGAGCTCAGCAATTTTATCTTATTTTTTAAATAAAAATCCAGATAGCAAATATTTTAGGCATTGTGGACCATGTGGTCTCTGTTGTAACTATTCATCTCTATCATTGTTGTGGGAAAGTAGCCATATATAAACTGTCCATTACTAGTCAGGACAGCTGACCTTTTAGAATATGGGTGATTCCAGTCTCCCTTTTCCTGCAGATAGCAATCCTAGATGCTATATTCCATATAAGAAAAGGTAGACAAGAACTTTTCTTACTCAAAGTATTAGCCAATTAGGTAACAGTTCAACAGACAAGTAATCCAGAAAGCCTGCCCTCTTCTCCCTTTTCAGGACCAATGTGCTGAGTTCCGAGGACAGTTGAACAATGGGAAACTCAGCTGCACACGGGAGAGCGATCCTGTACGCGATGCCAATGGCAAAATGTACAACAATAAGTGTTCCATGTGTAAGGAGATACTGTAAGTACTTCTCTCAATGGGCTGGCCCAAAAGATAACCACATAGCCCTCCTGAATGAATGGCTATTTCTCATTTACTAAGGGTTGCTTCCATGAAAATTACTCTTTTTGTTAATTCCCAAATATTATCACTCTCTCTCTTGTTTCCCCTAAGGAACAGTACAAGGTTAAAAAAAAAAAAAAAAACATGCTCCTAAGGTGTTTTCCAGTTCACTTGTCTTTCTTCTATCCTGGGCTCCATCCTCGAGGAAATACTATTATAGTATTGTTGCCCTACAAATCAGGAAGTAGAATGATAAGTTAGTGGGGAATTAAATACTACAGCTTGTCATGAAAAGGTGAAGTAACTGAGGAAGCTGGACTTGGAAACCTGCTTTAAATATCTGAAGGATTATTATCAGGAAGATGTAATGGATTCAGCAGGCTTATTCTGTCTTGTCCTGAGAAAGTAAAATAAGACAAGAATGGAAGTTACAGGGAGGTACATTGGGACACAAATTAGGGGCACTTTGAAATTACTTGAGCTGACCTATCTAGAATATCTACCTGGGATGAAGGAGCTTTCTTAACAACTGAGCTGACTGTTCATAATGGGGATATGCAGAGAGATTCTCTGGGAAGGAATAGGGTTAGGATACATGAATTCTAAGGGTCCTTTGAAACCTGAGTATATGTTTACAAAATGACTATTGACTCTTCTCTTCTAGGGAAAGAGAAGCAAGTGGCTACAGAGCAAATGGGACTGAATCAGCATCAGGGAAGGTGAGGCATTAACTAGGTGTCGGAAATTAACTAGGTGTAGGCTGTTCTGTAAATCAACCCTTGGCTATCAAAAATATGGAAAGAGCCCTGGCTGGTAGCACAGTGGATAAGGCGCCGGCCTGGAAACCCAAAGGTCACAGGTTCGATTCCACAGCCAGGGCACATAACAAGATTGCAAACCAGGTCTCCAGTCAGGTCTGTGGCTGGAGGCAGGTGAAAAGCAACCATACATTGATGTCTCTCTCCCTCTCTGCCTCTCTCTTCCTCTCTTTCTAAAAATAATTTAAAAATCTTTAAAATATATATGGGAAGAGGGTAAGGGCATGTCAGCTTTACCAATCAAGATCTTGCTCTTAGATCAGAAGCCATCATTAATGTAAATATCACTTTAACTTGTTCAGTGTGGAAATTTAACACCAAGTGAAAATCATTCAGTCTTATATTTCACAAAGCACTTTTATGAATAGTAGTTTAGTTAACTCTTTCAACATCCTGTCAAATACAGGTTTTTAAAAATTACTTCATGGATGGATAAAAGGAGGTTCAGTTGCTGTTACAAATTACTATCAACAGTGGCTTAAAACAACACTAATTTATTATCATATATATCTGGAGTGCAGAAGTCCTCCCTGGGTCCCCTTGTGTTAAAAACCAGGAGTGAGCAGGGCTGTGTTCCTTTGTGGAGGCTGTTTCTTTGCCCTTTCCAACTTCTAGAGGCTGCCTGCATTCCTTGACTTGTGGCCATCCAAACTCAGCAATGACCATTTGAACCTTTTTCAGGCCACATAATTCTGACACTGACTCTCTTGCCTCCCCTCTTTCACTTATAAGAGCCTTGGTGATTGCCTTGGTCCACCCAGATAATGCAGAATGCTCTCTATATTTTAAGATCAGCCAGCTGATTAGCAACTTTAGTTCCATCTTTGATCTTAGCTTCTCCTTGCTGTGTATGCCAATATATTTACCAATCCCAGGAACTAGGCTGTGGAAGTCTTCAATATACAGCCTCCCACAGTAGCCACATTAAGTGGCTGCCTGGCTCTTGAGTTAAAATCTTCAGATTTTCTTTCTTTGTTTTTTCAAATCCAAGTGAAAGTTCATTTAGAAAGACACAGAGGTAGAAGAAGTGAGCTGGGGAAGGAGTGAACCAGCTTAGCTTCATGGACTCAGGAAACAAGTTACAAAGCGGGGAAAAGGCCCTCGGACCTTAAGGGATAGAGAAAAGCAAGGAAAAGACACCTAAGGGAAGAGAATAAGGAAAGGCAGAGCATATACCAGAGAGAAAGCTTCAGGTTTCTGAAGCCAAAATCTTCAGGTTTTTCAGGCCCAAATACTGTGTGAAAACAGCCATGTTGAATGTAATCTTTCCTTCTTTACAGGATGTATGCGATGAGTTTAGAAGCCAAATGAAAAATGGGAAACTTCCCTGCACCCGAGAAAATGACCCTACCCGTGGTCCCGACGGCAAAGCACATGGCAACCAGTGTGCTATGTGTAAGGAGAAACTGTGAGTAGTTTTCAAAAATGGGTCTTTAATGCTGAGTCTTGAAGTACGATGATCATTTCTCATCAGTTTGACAAAGTGCCATGTTTTTAAGACAAAGCGAGTAATTCATGAGGTGTATGTTCACTTTGGTTGAAATGTGTCCTTCCATATTTTTCTTCTAGGGAAAAGGAAGCAGCTGAAAGTAAAAAGAAAGAGGAAGGTGGCAAGCCAAACACAGGAGAGAGGAACAGTGAGAGCCAGGTAACATGTTAACAGTTAACATTTGGATGCTGGTTTGCACAGCTCGTTTAGCCAACAGATATTTGTGAAATGCCTATTCTGTTGCAATCATTTGGAATCTAATGATGGTAAACAAGCGTGACATGGCCTAATCTGGCAGAGGAATAGCAAGCTAACCAATTACCTAGGAGCAACGTTGATGCAATTACTACATGTTTATAGGACTGCTGACAATTGCCAAATTATTGTTGTTATCAAGTGAATTTCTTTTCTGAAGTTTTTTTAAAAAAGCAAAAATGAAATAACCAAGCAAATGCATAACCAAAATATAAACATTACCGCATGTGAGCACAGGATGATCAGTTCTCGACCTGGCATTACAGTGCCACCTAGTGTTCAATTTCAGTCTTTAACACATGATGTTCAATGCTTGGCAACACCAACACACAGAATATGTCACAGCCAGATCCCTTCTAATCCATCTATGAACTCCAACTGGACAAGTAGAGGTGTGAAATTTCCCCAGGACAATTTTCCCATTAATGAGGCACCATTTCATTAGGTCTACGTTGATTAAACAAACAGAAACATTAATAGTAATTATTGTTTAAAAAGTATGTTGCCCTGGCTTGTGTGGCTAAGTGGATTGAGCATCGGCCTATGAACCAAAAGGTCATTGGTTTGATTCCCAGTCAGGGCATGTGCCTGGGTTGTAAGCCAGGTCCCCAGTTGGAGCCCAGTTGATGTGTATCTCCCTCTCTTTCTCCCTCACTCCCCTCTCTCTAAAAAAATTAACAAAATCTTTTTAAAATATGTTGGGATATACGTTATACATTTTGGTAGGTGAATGTTTTCATGAAAATGTTTTATTGTACAACTTCAAATGATATCTACTGGCCATTTGTTCTATTTGAAATCTTGCTCAATTTTTTCATTATTTATTATCTACTTTAAGAATGAATGGCAAACAAAACATGCTCTCTATGTATGTATACATAAAAAATATCTAGATGCTGTATGTATGGGGGGGGAAGGAGCTGTGATCTTTTCTACACATGCAAAATGAAATAAGCTTTATGAAGCGTTTGTATCACCATATTCAAACCTTCCCCAAATCCGTGCAGTGGGAGGTGTTTTCATTTTACAGTTCAGGACAACTCAGCGAAGTTAACTGTAGACAGATAATAAATAGATGATCCAAGGATAGTACTCATAGAGCAAAGGTTGTAATACAGGGAGCTGGGTACTATTATAAATGGATATACATGATCTGTCCTGAAAGTATCAAGCTAATGTCAATATAATTATAACAGTTTGCATGGCTGATACTTTTGAGATAGACCTTGTACATTGGTATATTGGGCACCTGGAAAAGGAAATCATTCTAGTAATGTCTAAATATGATAGCTGTAAGACACTGAATTCCAGAGAATTTTTTTAAATGCTCAGACAAAGCAGGTCTACAGTTGATTGGGGGCATCACAATTTATTTTTTAAGTATATTTTATTTTATTTTTTAAAGCTTTTATTCATTATTTTTAGAGAGGGGGGAAGGGCGGAAGGAAGAAAGGGAGAGAAACATCAGTGTATGGTTGCCTTTCACCTGCCTCCAGCTGGGGACCTGGCCAAAGACCTGGCTTGTAACCTGGTTGTGTGCCCTGGTTGGGAATCAAACCTTCAACCTTGAGCTAGCAGGCCGGTATTCAATCCACTAAGCCACACCAGCCAGGGATGGGGGCATCACAATTTAAAGAAAGAAAAATAACTGTAATCTAAATTACTATTTTTAAGAAGCTCTTCCCACACCTTTTGTTTGGTTCTTTGGATTAACAGAAGTTCAAGACAAGTTTCTGTAGATGTCCAAAGCTTTCAGACTAGGCCAGATCCTGGGGACTCAGTTCCACTGGCTTCTTTTTAAGGTTTTTATTTTTCAATGAACCAAAAAGACAGCTCTACCCTCTCACAAATGTATAAGGCTTTTCATTCTCTGCCAGATAAAAGCAATGAAGAGAAGAAGTATAGCCCAGTTGTGAGTGGGTTTCTGATCACAAATCCAACATTGACTTTGGTAACTTAATGTCTGCAAGTCTTATTTTTCTTACCTATAAATGGTGATAATGTATGTTTCTCCTACAGGGTTTTTATGACAGCTAAAGGAAACCTATTAGGGCATACAACAAATGCCTGGAATATCATGCAGATTTTTATTTTACTTTATTTTATTTTATTTTATTTTATTTTATTTTACCTGGCTGATGGCTCAGTGGATAGATGCTGGCCTTCTAACCCAAAGGTCGCTGGTTCGATTCCCAACCAGGGCACATAACCAGGTTGCAAGTCAGGTCCCTAGCCAGGTTCATAGCTGGGGGCAGGTGAAAAGCAACCATACATTGATATTTCTCTCCCTTTCTTCCTCCCTCTCTGCCCTTCTTTAAATTTTTTTTAATTGTTATTGAGGAACAAGTTAAAAGTTTACATATTAGTTTGTTTTATCCATAAAGCATTCTTTAGTTCATTCCAGGGCTTTTTCTATGTAGAGTAAGGAATACAGTTGGAGACAGACCAGTTTGGGGCTCAACCCACTAGAAATTTGTCTACATTTAGGAGGCAGTTAATTCCATTGGGGCAAGATGGATTTTGGCAAGGGATGCTGGGGAAAGGACTCTGAGAAGATATTAAATGAAGTGCCTTTGAAACCCATTCCATTTCTCAAAGTTATTTTCTCTAGATTTTTCCCCCATCAAACATTTTGAGTTTTGATCTTACCAACCAATCCAGTTTTCAGTCCTTCAGATTAGATTCTCATATTAACATCTTCCTCTGCTTTTGCTGACAGGATCAGTGTCATGAATTCCGGAGTATGGTGAAAGACGGGAGGCTCCCCTGCACCATGGAGAACAACCCAGTGCGAGGCCCAGATGGCAAGATGCATGTCAACAAGTGTGCGATGTGTCAGAGCATCTTGTACGTGAGGGGGCTTATTGATCAGTTCATTAGTCGTGCCTGTTGGCCAGAAAACAGTTCCTCTGAATTTAAAATGTCAGGCACTTGGCATCACACATTCCAAATATAATAATAAATCCTCATTTGACAAGAGGACAGTAAGTTTTTAATGCAATTTCTCAAGAAATTTTTACTTTGATGCAGAGCATCAAAATTAGAACTGAAGCATATGGGATGGGAGGTAGCTATTGGATTATTCCCACATTGTTGTTTTTCAAAGAGGAAGCATATTGGCTAAGTAATACAGGACAGTTCACTGTACAGATTCAGCTCCTTCTGTTTATAAAGGGAATGATAATTTCACAATAGTTTTTATAGGGATTTGAGGAGATAATGTGTAAAAATGTTTATAAACTTAAAGCACTAAAACTATATGATGAACAATCAATACTGGAGATTTTAGTTGTACTTTTATAAAAATGAAGAATGAAACAAATCTGAGTAAAACCCATAAATAGAATCTGCTACAGGATCATATCATTCTGATAGTATAGTAACTGGATTTAGGAAAGCTGATAGCATTGCTATAAATAAGCAAACTCCAACAAAATTCATTAGTTAAAAAAGTGTTAAATATTTTTTAAATATGAGAATACAGCATTAGATTTGTTAATGTTTAGAATTAGAAATACTTGGTTTAAATTTTTTCTATAATAACTGAAGAAACACCCTATTTTTTTATTATTCTACAGTGAGCGAGAAGCTAATGAAAGAAAAAAGAATGAAGAAAAATCACACAACAAGCCCTCAAGTGATACAAAGGTTATTTCTTAAAAGATATGACAAAAGCTATTTTACTTTTCATCCTCAGATCTTGAATTCTCTAGTTTGGGGATAATTTTCAAAGAAAATTAATTTTGCCCACATTGTCACTGGTATAAAAAGATTTCTTCTGGCTTTGAGGTTTAATGTTTTTCTCAATTTTGTAGGGAATTCTCTTATGCAGTGTACCAATTATTGCTATAGCATCTCCTCTTGGGAGAAATGTGGGTTGAAAAATAGAGGGTAAAATCCTTTACCACTTCACCTACATGCTTATGCCTGACACTAACTATGAAATATGAGGGTTCAGGTGGCTTGTTGACATTGATTTTAACAATCCAGGTGATGTAAACTATTCTCAGAGCCTCCCTCTAGCTCCTCCCTTAAGGTCATGTTTTCTGCTTTCTTCAGGTGATTTTCTCAGCCTCAGCACATCAGTTGTATGCATGCATGATGCTGCCTTTTCTGTTTGCTTTTCAAGACTGCAAAGGACACACTATCATTCAGTCCTTTCGCAATGATAATCACATTTGTAGAGCTAGATCCCTGTGAGAGAATCTTTTGGTTGAGGAAAATGGGGGATAGGAAACCTACACCAACACTTGACAGACTGTCTTGTCTCCCTGCATTTCCAGGACCAGTGCAAAGAGGTTCCAAAGAAGACTGATAATGGAAAGTTGGGACAGTCTGGCCATTCCTTGGTCTCCGTTGACCAAATCAGTGAGGTGAGTCTGAGCTCAGAGCCAAGAGAGAACCTCCTAAAGCCAAGTTTAAGAAAACCACCAAACCAAGAAGGCGAACAGCCATGGTCACTTCTCCTTTTTCTTTTTCTAGGATGAGTGTGGTCACTTTCGACCACATGCGAGGAATGGCGAGCTCATATGCACTCGAGAGAATGACCCTGTGTATAGTGCTGATGGGAAGTTATACAAAAACAAGTGTTACATGTGCAGAGCTATTTTGTGAGTAAGAGAATCCTGTTACCCCTTCAGTCTGTTGGAGAACTGCATTTTTAGAAACTGCTATTTAAATAAATGTGTGTTCATGAACCAGGGGATCCTTAAAATAAATGTATAGAGTCAAGGCCCTTCTCTTGACAATGCCTGCTATAGGAGAAAGAATGCTTGGATTGGGAGACAGGAAATCCAGATATAAGATCCAACCATGATATCTATTAGATTCACTTAAAAAGAATTGTTTTCCAACTCTCTGGATTACAGTTATTAGAAATTATTTGAGATTTTTGTTCCATAATTAGATCAGACTCAACAGAGAAGTCTTTTATTTTAAAAACTATCTATGGATTTTTACCCCCCAAAATATATGAAGTCAATCTCCAGGGCTAAAGTATTTGTTTTTGAGAAAAGGTTTCTAGGTTATTCTGATGAATAACATATTTGGGGACCAATGGACATGATAGGTAATGATGATGACAATAATCACAATGATCAGCATCATCAGCATCATTATCTGTATTCATTTAACGCTTCATAGAATGTTCTTGGAGGAATTATCAATACCATGCTTTTGTATGTTCTAGGAAAATCTAAGCTTAAGAAATGGAAGCAACTTGTAAAAGATCACAAACCTGTTAAGATATGAGAGCTCAAACCTGAGCACAACTGGATACCTTTCTTTTTTTTTAATTAAGGTTTTTTATTTATTATTTTTTAGAGAGAGGGATAGGGAGAGAGGCAGAGAGGGAGAGAAACATCAATGTATGGCTATGGGCCTGGCTGGAGACCTGGCTTGCAACCTGGTTATGTGCCCTGGCTGGAAATCAAACCAGTGACATTTGGGTTCACAGGCGAGCACCTTATCCACTATGCCACCAGCTGGGGGCTGTGTACCTTTCTTCACATGTCATCCTAGTCACTCTGTGTTCTATGTTTTGAACATAGAATGTCCTGTGGTTCTGTTATAGTTTATTAGAATTATTTAACTTCCCACTGAAGGTTCCAGGAGCTAGACTGTGTAGATGTAACGTTAAATTATTTTTTATTTTCTTCTTTAGACAAGAAGAAGCTTTGGAAAGGGAAAATCGCCAAGAAAAGCCCTCCCAACCTACATCTTCTGAAAAGGTAGACCATCCAGATTCCCCCGAGTCTCTGGTAAGACTGACTTTTTCTGAAAAGCTAGTTATTCACTTAATATGCTTAATGTGGAAGGTGGGGGCTGTCACCTCTATAAATGTCAGTTCCATAGAAAGGAACTGGGATGGGCTGATTTGGTACAGGTTCAAGGCCTGTGAGGGTTGAATGTAGTTCACATTTGGTGAGAGTTCTGGGATTACTCATCAGTGCCCCATTCTGGGCTTTTTGAAATTATTAGTCCCACTCCAAACCAATTTCGTACGTTTTTGACATTTTAAGAAGTGGCTCTGTGATGAACGTGAATATCTCACATGTGGTTGGATAAGTTGTTAGGAGATTCCGTTCAGTCATTTCAGGAGAGTGAAAAAGGTCCCTCACCCAGCTTCCTCTCGCTGCCCACCCTAACCGAGATCCCTTCCCCGGTAATCTGGAGGGCCATGCTGAGCACATTCCCACTGGTGAAATTCACAGTGGTTAAGTCTTTTTACTTGAAATAGCCTGATGGCCATTGGCAGTGCATACCTTCATGTAAGTTAGCTCAGGTGCAATGCTTTTTTGGAGCTTTGCCAAGGTCAGGAGCAGAAGGGAGGAAAGGGGATATGAGAGCATGAAGTATGTGTACAAAGTGGAATCTCAAATCAGACCCTAAAAGGGAGATTTTTCTTCCATGTAGTCAGAAAAGAAAAAGAACGGCATCTAACAGGAATTTTACCTAATTATTTGCCCAATTCACATAGAAGAATAAATGAGTTGTGAAATATTTACTAATTACATTATGTCCACTAAATTACTTATATTCTAATTACATATATCCACTAACTTAGGCACTACACTAGGGATCCCTAAACAAGGAGAAGAGCTATTCACAAAATCTATTCTTTTTCGAGATATGACATCCAACATTGTGTAAGTTTAAGATGTATATGTGTTAATTTGATACACTTATAGTTTGGAAAAATGATTACCACCATAGAACTAGCTAACACCTTCATCACCTCACATTTTTTTTTTTTGAGTTAAAACATTTATGATCCACTCACTTAGCAACTTTCAAGTATATAATAGAGTATTATTAGCTATAATTACCTGCTATACATTATTAGATCACCAGAACTCATTTATCTTATAACTGAAAGTTTGTACTCTTTGACCAACATCTCCACGTTCCTTCCTATTTCAGCCTTTGGTAACTCTGTATGAGTTTGCCTTTTTTGAATTCCCCATATAAGTGATAACAAATGGTATTTGTCTTCCTTTGTCCAACTTATTTCACTTAGCCTAATGCCCCCAAGAGCCATTAAAACTTTCTTAATGGCAGGATTTCCTTCTTTCTCCTAAATGAATAATATTTCATTTTACACATACATAAATGCATGTATCACATCTTCTTTATTCATCTATTGATGAACACTTAGGTTTTTTCCATATCTTAGCTATTTTAAGTAGTAAAACCTATTCTTTATAAAAACCTTCTACTGAAGTATAATTGTCATACAGAAAAAGTGTGTATATCATAAGTGATCACGCCTGTGATAGTAGCACCTTAGGTCAAGAAATAAATCACTGGGAGAACAGAAGCCCCATCACATTTCCTGCTAATGTACAACCTGGTTTTGAGCTGAAATTTCTTCTGGAGAAGAGAATCACATTTCTTATGTATTTTGTCATCTATTTAACTATTCATGTATTCATTCTACAAATATTTGTTGAGCACTATTTTCCAAGCATTATTTACGTATATAAGAACAATAGCCATAAATAAGACAGACAGAACTCTCTAGGCTCATGGAGTTTATTTTGGAAAAATACATATAATAAATAATGTGAATAAGTGAAATATAATTGCCAAGGGGGAAATAAAATAAAAAAATAGTATAGTCAATTCTGGATAACAGTTTTGAGTATGTGGTACCAGAATGAGCTCTCTGAGAAGGAGGCATTTGCCCCAGGGCTTCAAGAGACTGATTTCACAAGTGTAAGGGAGGGGAGCGCATTCCAAGAAGAGGAACAGCAAAGCCCCAAGGACAGCAGGCAGTCCAGTGTAGTTGACACAGAGTGACCTCAGAGAGAGCTGTAGGGGAGGGATTTACATTTGACTCTATTCTGTTTATTTCATAAATTTATTTCATAAATTCCTCTTCTTGATTAGTTAGTTTTTTCTATTTTCTTTGAGCTTAACTTGCTAGCTTCTTGAGAAGAAAGTTTAATCATTGGTTTTTAACCTTTGTTTCATTTCTAATTGTGTAGTTATAACTCTTCCTCAGGTCACTGCATTAACTGCTGCAATTTGACAACTTAAACTTTCATTATTATTCAGTTCAAAGCATTTCTATATTCTGATTATCTTGAATCATAAGTAATTTAGAAGTGTGTTGTTTAATTTCTGAAGGCCTTGGAACCTTATCACTATTATATTTATTACCAGTATTATCCCACTGTGATCATAAAACTATGCATTAAGCCCTGGCTGGCATGGCTCAGTGGGTTGAGCATTGGCTTTCAAACCAAAGAATTGCTGGTTCAATCATCAGTCAGGGCACATGCCTAGGTTGCGGGCCAGGTCCACAGTTGAGGGTATGTGAGAGGCAACCATACACTGATGCTTCTCTTCCTCACTTTCTCCCTCCCTTCCCCTCTCTAACAATAAATAAATAAAATCTTTTTTAAAAATCTATGCATTATGACTTTGAGTCTTTGAAATTTATTGACACTTGCTTAATGACCCAGAATAAAGTCTATTTGATAATAATTTCATGTGTACTTGAAAAGGATGTATAGTCTGCAGTTGCTAGATGTAGAGGTTTATAAATATCATTTAAGTTAAACTGGGTAGTTTTGTTTTTCAAATATTCTACATTTTTTTTTTATCTGTGCTAACAATTAGTAAAAGAAGTATGTTACTATTTCCATTTATATTTGCAGAGTTTCCTATTTCTACTTTTAGTCAGTAAATTTTTGCTTCATATATTTTGAAACTATATTTTAAATACATGAATGTTTGGGATCATTATTTATGAATCTATTATTTTATCATTAGACATTCTCTTTTTTTATCTCTGCTAGTCACTTTTGTCCTAAGTTCAACTTTATGTGATATTAATACAGACATCTATCTAGCTTTTGTATGATGAATGTCTGCATATTTTTTTTCATCCTTTTAATTTTAACCAGTTGGATGAACTAGAAAGACATGTTTAAAATATACTTCTTCTAAACAATATATATCTGTCTTTTTGTTTTTACAATCTGATAATTTTTGGTCTTTAACTGGAGTACTTAGTCTCTTATTATTTAATATAACTACTGACACAATCGTATTTGACTCTTCTACAATTCTATTTTTTGTTTCTCTTTTTTCCTTTAGTCCTATTTTTCTTGAGTTAATAAAGTTATTGTTGAAATCACACATCTAAAAGACTACAAAGAACAAATCTGTTTTCTCTTCTACATGAAAAAAATTTTTATCTTGGGAAACATACTGACAACATATACTGAGCCCTTGGTTATGCACCAAGCACTGTGTTAACCATGCATTTAAATGCCTTACCAGACATGATCTTCTAAAACACCAATATGAGACAAGAGCTATTATTCATGCTTTTTAGATGAGAAACTAAGAGTCAGAAAAGTTAGGTCAATTGTTTCCCTAATTTATTGGGAGAGCTGGGATTCAATAGTCCATATGGTTTATTAGTCTTTACCTCTAAGTCTGTCCTTTTTAGACTGCCTATAACCAGTGCCTTCATTTAAGAAATAATAGTTTTGTTGGGTTTTTGTGGGGTTTTTTTGCTCAATTACCATCCTAGTCTTCTTCCTATGGGCATGGCTCAGTTTCTCTGTGCCCAATATCATGTAGAATTTCTGCTTTCTTACTATTTTGTTTTTCCTTGTTTCTTGGTTTAGCTACTTATCTTTCCTAGTGTAAAGAAGCCAAATCTGGGATATAAATATGTGAGTCTGTTTGACTTTCCTGACAGTTTCTTTACTCATCAATTATTCAAATGTGATGGAGGAAATCAAGGCAATTTCCTCCAGCTCATCCCTCTTGAATACCATTGAGCAATCTGATTTGTTTTGCTTATTCAGAATGCTGAGATGTGCAAAAACTACCGAATAGTGCCCCGGTTGGGTTACCTTTGCCCAAAGAATTTACAGCCTGTCTGTGGTGATGATGGCCAGACGTACAACAATCCATGCATGCTCTGTCATGAAAACCTGTAAGTATACAAGTTGCACCATCCTATCTCCCAGTGTAGAGGCTCTTGACAACAGTATTTACCCACAGTGGTGGGTGACAGCAATTTGAGGTGTGCTGCAACCAATTTACCAATCATAGCAGTTCAAACTCAAGTTTTGTGATCATCACTATTCTGTAAATTAGAGATTTGATGTTATCCCTTTAATGAAATTACTTTACTAAGTGGAAGAAAAAGGAAAAAGTGGTGTGGTTACAGCAATTAGAGAAAATCTCTATAAGCTCACATACCCTCCTGGGAGTCAGAACATCATCCATCTGTTGTCTAACAGGAAAAAGCTAAGAATCCTTGCTTTATAGAGTCAGCCCAGCCTATAGTCACTAGTGGGCCTTATGACTACCTGATAGCCACCGATTCCCATCCTCTCTAAGTCATCTTCTTGAAGCAGGAAGTGGTCTCAGGCAAAAGAAAGCCCAATGGAGCCAAGGGCAGACCTGTCAGATGGGTTACTATCTATGCATCTGTGGGCCTATTATCTCATCATTCTGAGACTTGGTTTCTTCTTTGAAAGAAGAGACAGTTCTCTGAGCCAACTGACTCCCCCAGGGTTATTAAGAAAAATATTGTTTTAAGTGAAATACAAAGAATTCATTTAAAAAGTTTCACTCTTTGTGGTAGCATTGTAGTTGCTTTTCTTATCCTCGCTGCAGTCATATTCCTCCCTCTTCCCAGCCTCCATTTGACTAGCTTTGAAGGAGAGGATGGTGTCAAATCTTACTTTTTCCAGCCCACCCCACCCCATACTTACATGGCAATCTGTGTGTATTCCATCCTTCACAGGACACTGTAAGCAAGGCCCAAAAGGCAAGGGTGGGCCTCATGCTCTGTTTTTGAATTCCAGAAAAATATTTTAATTTACATTTATTTACTTTTAAGTCAAATAAATAAAAGAAAAAAGCCACTCTATAGTTCATATACTTGTAATAAAACATGAATATGAGAGCTTTGTGTATTCTCACATGTGTAAGCTAGGCACTTACACACTCACCCCTCACTGAACCCTCGTTATCTGCAATGGAGCAGTGTTGGCTTCATTGAACAGAGAGTGGATCTGAGGCTCGGAAAGTGCAGGTAATTTGTTTAAAGTCACAAAGCTAAGAAGTACATCAGACAGGATTTTAACCTTGTTCCTTTGGGGATATACACTTTTCTTTTCTCTCCACTATATTACTATTGTATATTTAAGGCAAGAGTTCCTTGAAAAATTGAGGAACAAAGATTCCTTTGATAATATGAGGAAAGTTACCTCTCTCCAGAAAAGGAAAGAAAAGGAAAGTGGATATAACATTAACAATTTGTGTGCATAATATCTATGGACACATTTATCTCCTGAAGTCCATCCATGGATCTTACGGAGTTTTAAGTATTAAGAAATCCTTATTTAAAGAAGGAGTACAACCATTCAGCAGTTGTTAATATATAATGCATCTTCAGCCCAGAAATCCTTCAACTCCTCTTAATTGTAAAGGTTTTTCAAGCATTTTATTAACTACACTACAAATGAGCCCATAACAAGTGAATGTCTACTTCAAGAGCACTATTGAGTGAGAAATCCCAATGATGAAAATATTAATAAAAGCATACCCCAAGATGGATTATTTATATAATGATAAAGAAACTGGGAATATACAATATTATGAAGAGAAAATTCAGGCTATCCTAGGCAAAAGGAAAAAGCACTATTGGTTTCTGTTGTCTTAGAGGAGGCGATAGGGAAACTGTTTCAACCTGAGCGATGCCCAAAGACAAAGTGAACTATGTTGTTAAACAGTGAATTTCCCATCACCAGAGTCAAACAAGTATTTCGATGTTTAAAATGTAATATTTCTTAAGAGGCATTGAAAGTCATACCCTTTGAGTCTTTCCAATTATGAAATTCAGACTGTGTGATTATATCTTGTTACAAAATATAACTATATATGCAATTTATATTCTATATATATTTATGTTTATGTGAATATATTTATATGAAATCTAGTTTATAATCCCCAAGTCACATTATAGCAGGGGTGTCACACCTATTTTCATGGGGGCCACATCAGCCTCACAGCTGCCTTCAAGAGGCTGAATGTAATTTTAGAACTATATAAACGTAACTACTCCTTAACAGTTAAGCAAGCCAGGTAGAAACAAGGTGCCAGGCCTGATAAAACAAGGTGGAGGGCTGGATTCGGCCCATGGGCCTTGTGTTTGCCACCTGTGCTCAATGAAGTCCAATTTCCCTCCGGGATCCCATTTCCCCATCTGTAAAATGATAGCTTTTGGACTAGATGACCTCCAAATGTACTTCAAATGATCAACGATTCTATGAGTATATAAAGTGAATAAAACATGACGGAGTAGATCCGGGGCTGGGGAACAAATGCAGAGCTAAATCAGAAGAGAGAAACTAATGGGAAATGATGCCTACCAGGAAAAAAAGAGTTGAATGCAGATCCCAGGCCCTACCCCTGTATTCAGTTCTGGTTTGATGCCCAAATATCACCCGTCTTAACCCTGGTTTTTCTTCTTCCCCATCTTTGAAAATGACTCTGTCCTGGTTCAGAATACGCCAGACTGACACACTCATCCGCAGCCAGGGGCCATGTGAGGAGGAGAGCACCCTGGAAACAGTGTCTCTCAGCATACCGACGCCGTAAGTACAGCCGCCGAGTCCCTGACGGCAGCGTTCAAACCGGTCGGTGAAGATGATTGAGTAATGACTGAAATAAGCAGGAAGAATAATACAGTCGTTAACATGTTGAAGTGTTGACTGGGATCCTGAATGGATTTTTCCAGTAACAATGTCCCTAACATAATTTCACAGAGTACGTTTTCATTGCTGAACTCTACAGTGGAAAATGAGACAGAGACCAAGAGTGGCCAGATTTAAACCACTGCTGTTGAGCCCTCACATCCGTGCAGTTTACGTTGTGTTAAATTCTCTTCCAAAATGAAAAGGTGACCTTTTCATTGAAATTCCCACAAGGATGTTTTGACACACAGTATTGAGTTTGATATTCTCCATGGTGATTGCGTTTGAGGGGGGTCTTTTCCTTTAGCAAGAGGATATGTAACTTGGGGAGGGGAGAGGTGCTGGCTGGGAATAAGCAGTCTGTCCCAAAAATATCAAGCCAGTGTCAATATAATTAAAAGTTTCTGTGCTCGATACTTTCAGGACAGGACTCGTAGCGACTACAAGAACATTTTTTGTTACCCGGTAAATTAGGGATTCAAATTCCAGTTTTTGATGTTCTTCATATGTGAGACCTTTGACAAATCACATATTTATCTAAACTAAAGATCTTACTGAGTTATTGAAAGTATTTAAGAAATACCAACTTCTTTTTGGCACAGTGTCTAAAAATGAACGGCATTTATTGTTATTACACCTAAGAGACCAAAGTGTGAACTTAGAGAAACAGATCCTGACACGCAGTGCTTGTTTTAAATAATTGTAATGAATTCTATTTGAATTCATTTACATTTGATAATCATGAATATATTTATATTTAAATAAAGCAAACAATATTTAATGACTATAATAAGTAATAATTTATTCTTATCCACATTATTACTTTTCTAGCTTCCACTGCCATAAAAAGCTTTGGCAATAATGGAATTAGATGCTATTCTGCCAGATTTGAGGATCTTAAGCGACACTAGAAAGACCATCTTCAAAAGAACTAGTCAGAGAGCCCTCTTATGGGAAACCAGAAAAATAGGAGCTTTGCACTACGGCTGCTGGTTTCACACTAAGAGCTGGAGGGCAAGCGGCATAGGTGGAGCATGAGATGAAATTAGGAGATCTTTATTCCTTTCGCATGTGGGCTTGACAAAGTCCTCTCTCTACCCTGGGTCTTTACACATCCGTAAAGAAAAGGGTTGAGATTTCTGCTCTAGTCCCTATTTTATGCTTGCTATCTCATTACATATTAACTCTTGGTGATTTGCCCCTCATTTTATTGGCAGGGCATATTGTCCCATCATCTCACAAATACACCTGGCCACATAAATCACGGAGTGGGAAGGCAAAAGTAATCTTTATACAAGTCCTGTAGACCACACCTCAGAGCACACCTTGGTGCAATCTCATTTAAGCAATTTGACAAAAACTGCTCTAGGAGGAAGCTGCCATGGGATAATACTGATAAGGTATATTTGTTCAAGTAACGAAAAATCTTGCCAGGGCTAAACACACAAGGTTTGCCAGGGAGTTCCTTCCCTTCATTTTTTGGGTGTTTTCCTTCCACCCGAATTATGTAACAGGTATTATTAACGATAGAAATTATTTATGTCGTTAACTGATGGAATAAGTCATTAGAACAAAAGATGTCCTGGGCATGGTTTCAGTTCCCTTTGTATGATTCAGTGCTGTGATTTTGGAATCACCAAGATAGTACGGGTGGGTCGTGGCTCAGTATTGCTCTTGTAACTGTTATGGATTCATATGCTGGAGGTTGGAACCATTGCCTGACCATTTTCCTGGATAGAAGATGCCCTGAAAGATCCTGGACTCCCAAGAAAGGAATAAAAGAATAGGAGTTCACAACTTGCCTGGAAAAATAGATTGAGGATCCTGGAACCCACACCTTTGCTTACTATTTAAGAAGGACTTTCTATTATACAGGAACTGCTAAGATTAATATAATCCTTTAGAGTTTCATGTGCTTTTTCCTTGTGCATCTTCACAACAGTATCTTTCCCATTTTACAGAAAGCCATTCTGGAAGAAATCCTGCAATTCGTCAGTGGTTCAGTATTATATCTTGGATCCAGTGTAGAGCTTCTGACTTAATTTTTCATGTTATGCCACCATTCCTTAGGTGTCAGGAGACTGAAACCCCAGGGCTCTGGAAAGAGCACAATCTCAACTAAATAAAGATTAGCTACATTGATAGGAAATCGCTATATTGCCAATACTATTTTGTGAGATGAATAAGGGATGGACAATTCTCAATTCATTGACAAAGAATGTCAAGGCTTTAGCAAAACCATAGCTTGTCACTTTCAAACCAAAGGAAATCTCACAATTTGAATTTCACTGTGAAAGCTGACATGGAGGTTTGAGTTTGGAATGATATTGTTATGCAGGCTCCAGGCGATAACGTGCAGCTATATATATGGAAGAGACCCTTGCCCTGTTTAGAAAAAGAAAATTAAGTATTGATTTAAATAACATATGAATATTGGAGTCAGACAAGGAAGATAGCTGATTATATTCTCATGGCCTAAAACAAACTGTAAGTTTAGTGTGAGAGGAATTGGATTTAAGTCCTGACCACATGCGAGACCTTGGCATGTCACTAACCTTCTCTGAAGCTCAGTTTCCACCTCTGAGAAATGATGTTCAATGTAACCCCTCTCTCTTCACCTGGGGACCACATGTAATCAGGAGCAAAGTTCATTTTTGTATCCATCTCAACAGGTGGTATGCACTAGGTGCTCCATAAAGGCTCGTTGACTCAACTGAATGAAATGTGAAAGTGAGTTTAAATTGTGAGTCCCTGGCAGAGTGCAGGAATCTATGGAGTTCTTTAACTATGGAGCAGCTACAAATGGGTAGCCCATGTTTGTACAACGTCTCTGAATTTCTACCATCTAACCTACCCCTCTTCTCTGCTAGGACAAATGATGTGAGGATTGATGAAAGCCAATTGGGAAGATATATATCCTAATTCTGAATTGCCTGACTTCACCATCTGTACATACAGAAGATTTTTCAATGCTCATCTTATTTACTATAGAAAATAATAGACAGCTGTTGGGGGAAAGGACTCACTGACTTTCAGTCTTCTCCACCTCTTTCCCCCTGCGTTGTATCATCAGAGGCATCTCCACCCATCCTGTGCCCTGCGGACCTCCCCATCACAATGCTGTCTGTTCAATTATCATTCAATAAATATAAACCCAGCAGAACACCCTTTCTGGGATTTCTTTGCCACTGCCTGACTAATAGAAAATTGTTTTCTTTTTTATAAAAGTTGAATAAACTCAACTCATTTGTCTTGCTAAGCCCATTGGTGGACAGAAATTTGCTCACTTTTCTTCTGATTCAGGTTGTCATAATTGGGAACAGACGTAGGGAGATATGGGGTCCCAGGCAGATAACAGCTATAAAAAGCCAGCTATGAATCAGCTTTACCTTCACTATCACCTTATCAGCTTCTAAGCCTAGCATCTCTATTTCTGCGACTAGCATAACTAACCTTTCAGTTAGATAAGCCCTATCCAATGACACGCACCAGTAATCTCACATATAATCATGTTGCCTCATGACAATATCTGTATCAGTGGCTCAGTTTCATAGTCTTGGGGAAACTAAGGAAATGAGAGTTCCCAATGTGTGTAAGTCTCTAGGCAGCACTGCCCAATAGAAATATAATTAGTCACGTATGTGATTTCAAATCCTCTCACAGATCAGAAAACATGGGTAAAATTTATTTTAGTAATATACGTATTTTATTTAACCCACTATGTTAAAAATATTATTTTAAAATGTAATCAATATAAACATTTTTTACTAAATATATGATATTTATATGTATTTTGTACTCCCAGCGCATCTCAATTTGGACCAGTCACATTTCAAGTGCTCAATAGCTTTATGGGGATGGAGGTTACTAAACTAGACCATGAGCTAAAGCACATGAGAAATAAGCCAGTCAGTGAAAGATAAATACCATTTGACCTCCCCTATAAGGGGAACCTAATGAACAAAACAAACTAATGAGCAAAATAGAACCAAAGTCATGGAAACATGGAAGATTGACAGTGACCACAGGGGAAGAAGGAAGGAGATAAGGATGGAAAGAAGGAGAAGGAAGTAGTCAAGGAACATGTATAAATGACCCACAGACATGTACAACAGGGCAGGGAATGGCTGTGGTAGCAGGGGATAGGCTGGGGGAGGGGACCCATGGGAGGGCGACTGGGACAACTGTAATAGAATAACGATAACATTTTTTTTCAAATAAAATGAGATCGTTGGTTCTAAGAAAAAATAACGGTGGATGGAACAACCAGTAACTCTGTCATGCTTAGTATCTTGCTACTAGTGCCTTGTGACAGCACTGAGGGATATTGTTCACGTTAGAGTCTGGGCTGAACAATCTCTGGAGGGAGAGAGAGCCTATGGAGAACACATCATGGTTCCAACTGTTATCAGCTACAGAGGGACTGTGCCAGCAATGGCAGGCCTGTTGGATTTGGGAAGTTAATTTTGCACTTTTTTCCTCTACTTTTTGTTTAGGTAATTTGTAACTAGGCTAATTATAATAAAATTTGGTGATCTTTGTCCTTTGGAACTTTGTAAAAATAAATCAGTTTCTATGCTTTTTTTCCCCTATGTCATCATTTAGAAAAAAAGAAATAAAGAAGGCATGTGAATCATTTTATGAGCATGCCAATTTTTTTTTTTAAGAAGTGAGGAAACAATATTGGCATTTGGCAATTCCAGGATGTGCAGGATGGGTTTAGAGATTCTGTAATATATAAAACTCTACCTCCTCCCTGGTTATTCATAGGAAATCTAGAAAGTCTATTTGCATGGCTATGACATGGTATTTTTTAAGATGTAGTTTCTTTGTTATTCCATTTTGAGCACATTATTGAGATGTAAACAACAAACCCTCTATACTTCTCTCATCATTATTATTTGGATTACAATTATGAACATTAATACATGAAGAAATTGTTATCCCACTCTTAAGGTCTAACCAATCCTTGATAATTATTCTGATCACTAAGGAAAGAGTGTAGCTTGCTGATAGGGAGGTAGGTGGACCATAGGGTGGTCTGGAATGGGATGAGATAAGGAGATGGAGAAAGGCCCAGGGACCCAGTCAAGGTCAGGGTGAAGTAGGGGGCAAGGGTTCAGAGGTCAAGAATGAGATGAGGACCAGGGAAAATGGAATAAAGAATGGACTGAGGATCAAGAATCAGGGTTACAAGTGTGAATGTGTTGAACACATTACTTGGGCTTTTTTTAAATGCTGAAAGTTGATTTTTTTGAGACACAGATTAGAGGTGAATATATAAGGTCAGTGTCAAAAGGTCACAACAAAATGGCTACATTAAATATAAAGACACTCCAAGTCAAGTGTCCTTCTGTCACCATTTATTCCCCCTTTATCTTCTTGTACCATCCCTACCCCCTTATCTCTTTCTGGCAATCACCATACTGTTGTCTATGTCCTTTTTGATCTGTGCTTGATCCCCTCACCCAGCCCCAAACCCCTCCCCTCTGACAGGTGCCAGTCTCTGTATCCATGGGCCTGTCTTTACTTTGTTAGTTCAGTTTGTTCATTAGATTCCACATATAAGTGAAACCATATGGTATTTGTCTTTCTCTGATTGGCTTATTTCACTTAGCATAATGATCTCGAAGTCCATCCATGCTGTCACAAAATGTAGCACACAATGCAATAAACAGATGCTGTATTTTAGAATTGTAATAAATTCAATTAGAAAGCAGCATAAACAAGATAAAAAAAAACAAATTAAAAAAAAGTCTTTCAGATAGTCACCTTTTCTCATCACACCTTTTCCATATATATTGTTGATGTGCCAAAATTTGAAATAGAAACTGTTGAAGAAAAACATAAACTAGCTAGAAGGAAATGGGAAACAGTCAATAAAGTTCAGGAGAGAATAAATAAATTAATAAATAGACCGATAAATTGATAAGAGATAGATAGATGATGATAGCTAGATAGATAAGAAGTACATTTCTGAGTTGTTTACTGAGTTATGTTCTGATGGACAGCAGGCACATAAAAACCAGGCCCACCTCAATGGGGTTTCCAAAACCAGCCCTAAAATTCTAAACCAGGATGTCACAAATGATCTTGAGGTGAAAGAAAACAAAGCTATTTCTATCACCCTTTCCTGGTCACCACCACAGACTACACATTCCTCTATGACTAATATTTCAGGATTCACTTTTAGAATATGGGTTTTTCTAGATCCACCACTGTCAAATTCCTTGTTTTCTCGTGTAAGGATCTCACCTGAATTCTTCCTCTCTCTTGCACTTGTCTGGACCATGGGTGAACAAATGTTTTTTGTAGAGCCAGATAAAAAATGTTTTAGGTTTAGTGGGACATTTAGTCTCTGCCACAACCACTCAGTGCTGCTGTTTGTAAAGAAATTAATTCATATTCTATAAATAAATATACATGGATATGTTCCCAAAAAAGTACATTTACAAAAAGAAGTGTGGGCCCAGTTTGACTTATGTCAAACTGTAAATCAGTAAGGGGTAGGAATCTCTTTTCCTTCTTTATATTTTAATTGTCTTCTTTTTGCTCCCTTCTATACTGTTAAATACCAACCACACTTCTCATTCTATGATAATGATAGTAGAAAATACTAAATGTTGACATTTCTAAATACCTAATGTGTGCTTGAAACTCAGAGCACAATTCAATATCTTCCTGACCTTCTTGGTTGACTTTGATCAAAGCCAGTCTCATATATTACACACGCAGGTTCCAGTAAATGGAATTGTGTTCCCAAATAACTCTCCCGGTGGCCTTTACCAGTGATGGGTGATACCTGTTTCCCTCATGGAGAAAAGCATAATGAGACATTTTGTTTTCTACCCTTGACATCATCATTTGGCACACAGATAGATCTATTCTCTTCCAATATTGAAATTAAAGTTCCATTTCAATAGCATGTGACTGTAAATCATTCTTCAAGCATGAAGCGAGAACAAAGACAAAGCTTTGTCCATTGAAGATCAGTCCCAGGAAAATGAATCACAATATTTGTTATCCTCGATAGCATTTGCATTTGACAATAGAGATCCTTCTGAGCTATTTTGATGTACTGCCTTCCTCCAGGCCAAGCTGTTCCCATACCTGTAAATATCTTCCAAGCCTATGGATGTCTTCCATTTACCTTCGTATTCTCCTTTTATGAATTTTAGACCCTTTTTCTCTTCCATAGCCTTAACAGACTTGATTGTCTCCATCCTTCGTAGCTCTTTTCCTTGCTTCATTTCCAAATGACCTCTTCAAAACACAGATCTTTTCATTTATCGAGGTTAGGCTTTTGCAAAATTCCTACTAAGCAGCTGCACTGCACAAGAGAAAAGCATAATGAGGCAAACCAGAAGTCTAGGCATTGTTTTTCCCTACTCTCTTTTATCCTCCGTAAACCTAATCACCAAATGTGAAGTTTTGCTTCAAGCCATCAGCGCCCTTTCAGGACTGACCACACCAGTCTTAGAAATAATCTTTCTGCTTCAGTCCTGGCCTATTCATTGCACTCTCCATGCTAAGCAGAGTAATGACCTCAAATCCAAATTTGAT
The DNA here is from genome assembly GCA_004026585.1 of Noctilio leporinus. Classification (NCBI taxonomy): domain Eukaryota; kingdom Metazoa; phylum Chordata; class Mammalia; order Chiroptera; family Noctilionidae; genus Noctilio; species Noctilio leporinus. Next base: position 40,431 of record PVIW01008365.1, read on the forward strand.
GGTATTATGTTTAAAACCTTTAAGTGGTTTCCCTAGCTTCCAAGATGAACTCCAAACTCCTCCTAGCATGCAAGGCTTCTGTTCGCCCCCTTAGCTTCAACTTTTGTGTTGCCTTCTTTCTCTTATGAGTAATTACGGTTAATTTCTTATATATCTCCTCTTCCTATCATACCCTTCTTATCCGTCACTGGTCCTTCTTCCATTTTTCCTTCTATTTCACAAGATCCACCTCTCCAAACTCTAGATTGATTTGTTCTCACCTCAGTCAAGGTGCTGCTCAGCTTTGAGAAACTTGCATGAACTCTTCTTTTGTCAGAATGTGAATTCGTTATTTCTTTGTTAGGGTCCCATAACATCCTGTTCTTAGACCAATATTACCAGCTTTTTAATTTATTTATAAGTAAGTCCATTTCTCTCACTAGACTATGACTTCTGTAAGCAAAGAAGCAGTTTAATGTTTCATTTATATCCCTGATGCCTAGTACAATGCCTGGCTTGGAACAACTGCTTGTTTTAAAGTTGTTACAGTGTCCAGAGGAGAGGGGGTAGGGGCAGAAAGGGACAAAGAAGGGAAAGAGTTTGGTCTAGGGACTAGTATAAGTGACCCATGGACATGGACAATATTTGGGAATTCACTATGGGAGAGGAGGAGGGGTGGGTGGGGCTGGGGAGGGCAATGGGGGTGGGGGGCACAAATGGGACAACTGTAATACAACAACAATAAATTAATTTTTTATAAAGTTGTTCAGTGAACCTAAACCCTTAAAATAAAAACTTTAAAAGGAAATTTAGGACAGACAGTCTCAGTGTTGGCCTGGGTCGTATAAGCCTACAAGAACAGAGGAAGACCATTATTTTTTCAAAGAATTAAGAGATTTTGGCCTTCTTTTCCTGGACCAATTCAAATTTACTGAAACCAATAGAAATAAGCTAGTTACGTGAACATATGAATTTATGAAATGTACCTCCCCACCCTCAGGAAGGCTAAATTCATGAGGTGTTTCTCCATAATATTAGCAAAAGCTACAACTACAAAAGAACGCAAAGAACAGCATGAGGCCAGAAAATATGCTAGGAAGTGTATTGTAATTAACACTGTGCTTCAACTCATGAATTGCTTTTTATCAGCTCAAATAAAGTATGTAGTAATAAAGACACTATCAACCAGGAAAAGGTTATTTTTTTAGGATGATAAAATCCTATATTGACAGAGCTACAAGAAAATTAAAGATGATATACTTGACATATTTAATATAAGGGAATTTTGAGGCAAGAGATGGAAAGTAATTTTCTGAGCTGACCCATATGAGTGTAAATCAGAAATACAAATTCAAGTTTATGGCTTTTAAGTGCATGGTCCTTACACCAGTCCCTCTGGCCTTATGAACCCCAGTTCTATGTTCTCAATTCACGTACTATTACCTCTATGATTATGTTTTGGGACAAAAGGAGTGGATTTCATATTCAGTCATCCTAGGAAATTATTTATTCTCTACAGAAATGATCACTCCTGCAGTACTTCACTTTCAAATCCGCAGAACACGTGGCAGGAGATAGTACACTTGCAGTTCTTCAGCATATAGCAATGGGATCAGCAATGAAAAGTGGGTTCCAATGGCTTGACCTACATGAAAAGAGTCCTGGGGGAAGTGATAAAATGATAAGTCGCCAGTTTACTATGCTCTCATCTTTGGTTCCATGTTGCTTCTAAATGGTAAGTGAGGAAGCTGCCAGATTCTTGCCAACGTCTCAAAAAATGAGGTATTGACAGGTTGTGTCCACAAAAGTTATTTGCTTATATCCCAGCCTCTGGTCACAGGATAAACACTGATGAATCAAGGAGGAAATGCCACCTTCCCCCTCACCCATACGCTCAGAAGAGGAACAAGCAGCTGGTTGAGGACAATTTGAAGTGCTCACTAAAGGATTTCTGGTGGAGCTGCTTAACTCCAGATTAGCACCAATCTAGACACACACTTTAAGATTCCAAAGAATGAAACTTTCATAACCATTTGAATATCAATATGGCACATAAGGACAAAGAAATAACAACCCAGCATCAACAAGAAAACAGTATTTAAAAGCTATTATCTAGTCTCCCTTGTATCCTGCCTTTCCTCCTCACAAAATGAGCAGGAGAAGGTGTGTTGATTTGCCTTCAAGGATGTTTGAGGAAAACTGAACCAAAGCGTACCTTATAGACAAGAAATCCCACTTTGTGGCTTGACTACTTTTGGAATTAGACACAACAGAAGGAGTAAAATGTTCAAGAAAAATGAAAGGGACTGCTGCTTGACTGCATCCTGAAAAGGCAGGACTGCTGAATGTGGGTCTCCCGAAACCAGAGATTCAGGGCATGCAAGCTCCAAAATACCACTTTCACATGCATGGCATAGAATCAGGGAGCAACATCAGTGCAGGGAACCATTTATGGCCAGCTCAGACAATCATGATTCTGACAGCAACCAGGATTGTCTAGACCAAAGGGGGGCCTGTTTCCATTTTCTGGACACTGTTTATGCATCTTACATACATCCTCATATCCAGTCACGAATGGGACCAAATCTCCCCAAATCCAGGCAGAATGGAGGGCTCAGAATAAAATGTTAATTCTATTTAGGGACAAAGAAGGACTAGATAATTTTGTACATCTGCATTTACTAATCAAAACTCACACCTACTGTGTGGGACCATATTGAGGATTGCTAGGAAGCCATGCCAACACATACCTACATCAAGGGCTGGCTGATCTAGAACCACAGCTAATCAATTTGTTTCAAAACAAAACCCTTGAGCGTGTTAAGCAACTGGTAATAGGAACGGGTGTGGATCTTTTGAAATGGCTTTCATTCTGGGCAATGTACTGTCATCATGCTGAGTTCAACGTAATTCTCCACAGTGGTTTTAGATCCTTAGACAGATACTGAGTAGGTGGCAAGAAGAAAAAAGACAAATTCAGTCTTACTAGAGTTTATTGATGAGATTAATTTCTCTCTCATGCCTATGAGAATTTCCAAAATGGGAGGAACATGGGAAATAAATTCCTAGGCCTTTTTTCTTAATTTGTAAAGTAGAAAAAGAAGAGGACAAAATTTAAAAGGCTTATATTTTATTCCTAGAGAGGAAGGCACACACAAATTAAAACCTGGTGGGTAAGAGGTTAGATTCAAATGTAGGAATAACAGAGGACATGAAGACTTCTAAATTTTTCTGGATCAGGTTACTACTAACAAATTTTAGCAGGGTGAAACTGGAGAGAAGCCATTGAAAATGAGATTTGGCATCAAGGTTCTGGGGAGAACATGTTGACCAGGAAGGCACTGTAGTAAGAAACACAGAATGCAGTCTAGGACCCAGGTGGTGGGTCCTCTCTCACCTTCCTTGAGAAGTGAGAAGAGACAGAAACCTCATGTTGACATAGGCAATAGGGTGAGAATGTGTGACAAAGCAGAGAGAATCTTGTGCCACCTTCAGGGGATCTAATTCACTGAGCGGCCTCACTCCCTTTCCTTTGCTTTTTAATATTTTGATGGGAAGTTCTTAAAAGGATTGGCAGGGAACCTTGAGGTTTATGGTGAAAATGCAGATAGTCTTGAGCTCTGTCTGGCTTCTATTTGTTCCTGCCTTTAAAACTATCAGTTTCATTTATCATTGGCCTCATAAAATTACATTTGGGAGGAGAAATATGTTCCATTTCCTAATTAAACAACCACCATGAACAGTTTGAAAACCACAGATCCAGATGCTTGTTCAGGGCACCACCTGCTCTAACATCCTCTGAGCCAGTGTTCTTATTTCTGTTTTGGTTCTTGAAAATAGTCAGTCCAGTGAGCCGCTCCACTATAAGATCATTTATCATATTCAGAGAAGCTTCTGGAGAGCATTTCTTATATCATGTGTATTCCAAACATTGATGAAGGCTTGACATATGGGTGAGGTATAACTGTTCAAATTTCATAATGGTGTAAACTAAAATCATGCAACTCTACTTGAGGGAAAGAGGCAGTATTGGAAAATGAAAAGTATGAATGAGAGGAACACTCCGTAAGAAACTAGAAACAAGGGCACTAAGTTACTATGAGGTCATAAGATCTGAAATTAGAGGATCTAGTTTTAGTCAAGATTCTGTCACTTGGCAACTATCTGCTTTGGGGAATTCGCTTGATTACTCCCATCTTTGAGTTTGTCCTTTGTGAATTAACTGTGTCTTCCAGAAAGCTGATGTGAGGGACATGAGGTAATAGGATGAAAGTGCTAAGTAATTGGAAGTCAGTGGGCCTGTATTATTGAAAAAAACTATTGGTTATATTAAAGTAATATATCTTAATAAAAGAAAAAATATTTTATGAGGGAAATGAAGGTCTAGAATTTTGAACAACTAGCTCTCCCCACTAGGAACTCTGTGACTAAATAGGATACCTTTAACCTTTCTGAGTTTGGTGTCCCATCTGCTAAGTAGTAATAATACTTGTCTACATAATGCACCAGCTTAATCATTTAACAAGTCTTAATAGAAGTAAAGTAGCTTCATACTCTAGAAAGCAAGTGGTTACAGTCCTAATTGTTCATGTTGTCTACTACAGTACACTTAAAAGGAATGTCCTCATTGGTTTTACTTGCTATATTTCAACTTTCCTGCAATTAATCTAACCTTTAAATTTTTTTATTTAAGTGTAATTTGTATGTAACATTACACTACTTACATTAGCTTCAGGTGTATAATGTAGTGATTCGGCATTTGTATATTTTACAATGTGATCACTACACTAATTCCAATACTCATCCATCACCGTGCAAACTTATACCCTTTAAATGTGTCACTTCAATTTTATTTCTCTTTACTGCACCTATGATTTATTTGTTCTCAAATATAGCCATGCCATTGTATTTGCTAAGAAATCAAAGGATTATTACGCAAAACAATTTTGGTAGATGAGTGACAGGGTGTAACTGTTTCACCTGTCTATAAATTAAGATAATAAGGAAGCTGTCCTTGACAAATGAAAAAGAAATTTCCTAGCTTGGGTAAACAGCCAATTATCATTGAAAAGGTCAATTTTTAACAAGGGTGGGACCCTGCGCTCATATATATCCTATGTGTCTGTGTGCATTCAACACTCTTCTCCCTCTCTGTCTGGCCTTGTTGCCTCAGAGTAGCACACCTCTAGCGCCCTCGCTCAGTACCACAATGAAGGCCATCATTGCTTTTGCAGTTCTGTCTCTAGCAGCCACTACCTGGGCTGTCTCTCCACCTGGTGAGTTCACATTCCTTTTAAATACTCACACCTTACATTAACTGCAATATATTTAGCTGTTAGTAAGTATAGAATGCTAAAGTCAAAAGAAAATTTAAGAGATGTTTACTCGTATTGATGTGATTGACAAAGTGGGAGTGGGTTGGACTTTCAGAACAAGGGAGAGAGGTGGAGAAGAAGAAGAAAAGGATCATTGTCTGGCTCTCCACTCAGTTCCTGATCAGGATCCCTCAGGATTCTGACTTGCCCTTTTAGAAACCACTCACACAGCTGTGAGACCGGAACCCAATCCGACCCCAGGCATGCCCACAGGAACTCTTGGACAGCTGTGACAGCCCTTCCTCCAATGACCAGAGATTTCCCCAGGTTTTTTCCCCCCAGAGATCACAAACCTCTCTGTCTTCACCCTGAGCTGGCTTGAGTAAAGAAGTGGCCTCTCCTAGGTGTGGCCTGGGCAAGAGATGTTGGGAAATGGTTTTAGTCGCTGTGAATGATGAATCACAGCTTTGCATTTCTAACCATGGAATTTGCTCTCTCCAATTCCTTCTCCCCACGTTGCACCTCATTCTACTCCTTCAGAAGGTCAAGCAAGAGGAACAGAGGTGAGCACACCCTTCTCTGTGTGGTCTTTGTGAAAATGAAATCAGCGCTCCTGTGTAAACAAAGGAGGGGAAGTAGTTCAAGTGGCTTCCAGTGGCCTGGAGTAATTCTTCTAGGGGTAATACTGCCCCTACTCACTGTTTCCTGGTGGCCTTCCTTTCTTTTTAAAGTTGCGAAAGGAACCTCCTTGCAAAAGGGAAGCAGCAGATAAAGTTGGTTTTACTTTTGGGTAGCATTTTAAACTTTTCTGATTATTTTTCACATTCATTATTACTTTGGACTTGCATTAGAACCGTGAAAGAAGAAGTTAATATTTCTTTCTTTAACAGCCAACTCTTATTTTACTTAAGGGATGTTCTAGGTGGGATTAATTTTTGCACAGCACCTGGTACGTAGAAGATCTTTTAGACATGGTTGCAGAAAAGTTGAAAAGGCTAGTACTCTTTCCACTCTCTTCCTTCTCCTTACCATTGTGATATGAGAATAACTATAGAATTGAAGAAAGGGAATGTAGGGCATTAACTTTTCTTCCAATTACAGGTGGACTGCTCCAAATACTTAGGAAAAGGCTCCAAAGTGGCATGCACAAGGGAGTTTAAACCAATGTGTGGCTCAGATGACCAAATATACAGTAATGAATGCATGTTTTGCCTGGTGCAAAAGTAAGTATGATATTCAATTTAGAGTCCTTCCCCTCTTTTTAAAGATCATAAACTCCACATTGGCCAAAATCTGATTGGTTTTTAAAAATATGATGTGACAAATCCTACCTTTTGTCAATACTCTTTGAGCATTGCTTTGTTAAAAAAAATTTTAATTAGCTATATTTCAGTCAAATTCTCATTCATACTATACAGTATCCCGTGGGCACTACCTGCTACATATAGACATTTTTTTTCCCACATTACTTTTAAGGAAAGTGGTCTCAGGCAGAACATGAATCTTGATCAATGTTATATGAATCTTCTGTGTTACATTATTCTTATTGCGTAATAGGAATTCTGAAGATAAGCTATCTCCATTTAGGCTGTTAGCCATGGACAATATTACAAAACTTTGATGTATCCTTCATACTCCAGAGAAAATTCACATTGCTTCTCATGGTAGCCTGGAAAAGTTTGAGGAAGAGAGCCAGCATATGCATGAGTAGTTGGAACTAGTTGGCATCCCTACCACCAACAGCCCCACAAATTAAATATTCACTTCTCACTGGAAATACCCCAGCCTCTTGAAGAATGAAAGAATAGTCATTACCAGTCATGCCAGCAATTTGAATTCATTATTTTATGATCAGTGGTTAAAATCATGAGATTGGGAGTCAGACGTCTGGATTAGAATCCAACATAGATCTGTGTCCAGAGGCAAATACCCACACTTCGGCATTCTCATCTGTGAGATAGAAATTATAACAGTGTTTAGAATTCACTGTGATAAAACAAGTCAAACTGTAGCTAACCAGCAGACATGGTGTAAATGTACATAGAAATAAGTAAGCTCTTCTGTCTTCTCGCATTTTCCTCCTTCTTTTCTCTTATTTTCTAGCCCTTTTGAAACTTATGGTTAAGTGCAATAGCAATTGTTATACAGAATAAAGTCTGTAGGCTATGCAAAGTCACACACTACTAGAACCATAGGAGTTTTAAGGTTGATGAGATCTTATTGATTATATTTTCTTATAGATCCTCTTTTGAAAAGTCAGGAATCTAATCTCAGTAAGGAGAAGTAACTATAACAAAATTAACCACACTGTTAATGCCAGACATGGATTTGAGAATAGTTTCTTTTTCTAGCTGCAATAATGTTTTCATTATCTGAATAGTCATGGACTATTTCTTAAAATGCCCAATCTCCTTTTAGCATTGATTTTATTTTTTATATTGTTATTTGTTTGCAAAATGATTATTCACCATATATATATATATATATATATATATATATAATTATTATTATTATTATATTTAAAGAGAAGGGCAGGGAGGGAGGAAGAAAGGGAGAGAAACATCAATGTATGGTTGCCTTTCACTTGCCTCCAGCTATGGACCTGGCTGGAGACCTGGCTTGCAACCTGGTTATGTACCCTGACTGGGGAATCAAACCAGCAACCTTTAGGTTCACAGGCCAGCACTTATCCACTGAGCCACCAACCAGGGCTCCCATCAAATTTATTAATGGTCAATATTAGTCAACTGGAGTAGAATATTAACCAGAACTCCTCATTCTCAGTCCAGGCCAGACAACACAGAATGACATAGGACTGTATTTTATTCTGTAGTTTATGAACTATCAAATAACAGCATTACCCATTCAGTAAAATTTTCTCTTCCAGGGAAAGAGGACTTCAACTCAGAAAACTTCATGATGGGCCATGTGTAAGTACATGCAGCAATTTTATTTATTCTTAATACAAAATGTTATACTAATTCCTCATTTTCATACAGTAAAACTATTTTAGAATATGTAATTTTAAATTATTCATGACTATGTTTAAAGACATCTGGCCTAAACTGCCCGGAAGTATAGTTAATTTATTGACCTGGAAGAAGGCGTCAGAAACTTGACTCAGAGCCCTTAATTGGGGCAAGTGGGTGCACATGTGATTATTTTCTGACACAGCAACTAATTAGCAGGTTAAGAAGAGGATTTCAAGGGAATTGGGGACTCAAGGTTGCTCTAATAATGATAAAGGAAATTATTTTTTTAGTACACGCAAGAAAATTCAAGAACAAATACTGAGACAGTTCAGGGGTAAAGAGCTATGTGAGTGGATGTTGATTATTAGAATAAAGTCTGAAACAATAGAAGAAGACTGCAAGCATGTAAAAGATAGTTCATTTTAAGGAGGGACACCTTACCCAATTTGATGGGTGAGAGAGAAGAAATGTCATCATGAAACCGTTACAAAGGTAGTTGACCTGACTTTTAAGGAGGAACAGGAGTTGATTTGATGGTTGAAGTGGGTAAGGCCAGGGAATTCAGTCCTGAAATTGCCTGGCATGAGGGACAGAGCGGAAGAGCTTGGAGAGATAAGCATGAGGGGACTTTCTGTTGATAGGGAACCAATTAAGTATTTGAAGAACACGAATTGATTTAGTTTGTAAAAAAAAAAAAAAAAAATCATTCTGGCCTCAGTGTGGAGGGTGATTGAAATCTCAGATAATGCATGGAGGATGGGCAATAAATCAACAGAGAATTGCAACTATATAAGCAAAACCTACTGAGGCCTGAAGAAAGTGAATGACAGCAGGTGAAGAGGAGGACTAATTTTGAAATGAGGTACGAGATAAAATCCACAGGATGTATTTGTCACTCAGATGTATAGAATGAGTGAGAGATGGAAGCCCTGAACTTGAGCTGAGCTATACCTTGCTGTCAGGATAGTCATACTGTTTGTTGGGTCAGATGATGTAAACTACAGGGAATACGTCCTTTTGCATATGGGACTTTGGATTAAGGGGCCCCTGGAGGTCTTTAAAAAGCTTTATTTTCTATGATTTACGGATCTGAGATTTTCTTTCTTTTTCATTATTTGGACATGGACAGGTTGAGTGCACCGGCTATTCTGATGTATGCACCATGGAATACAGACCTCACTGCGGATCTGATGGGGTCCAGTACGCCAACAGATGTTTGTTTTGCAACGGTGTTGCGTAAGTGCTGGATATGATGTATTGTTCACAGAACTATCCTTTCTCACAGAGCCAGAAATCATCTTGGCTATCAAATAAGCTGAATACTGTTAGGAAGCATAACAGCAAGATGGTTCACAGATAATCATAATATTTTACAAGAAGTAAGAAGAAGGAAAGAGAAAGAGAGGAAAATAGAATGTGAGCAGTAGGAGGAAATGGGAGCTAGAAAAACAACACTTATTACAATATTTTTAAGAGACAGATAAAAGAGAAATTCACAGATTTTGTTTTTCTTCTGAGCACGTTGAATTTATTTTTTACTCACCTTGCTAAAGCTTTGTAGTGAATCACTCACCTTTCATGCTGTGTACTCATTGGACGGGTTTGACCTAAAAATATTTAAGGTCTCCAAAGCCATTCTTTTAAAAAAAAAAATGATTTCTCTTGTAGGAAGAGCCGCGGTGCACTCTATTTGGCCAATTACGGATCATGCTGAGTCTCCGATTCTCAAAGACACAGAGAATCTTTGAGCAAATTCCACGCAGGAAGCCAGTTGCTCTAGGATGGTGTTGGGGCAAACATATGGATTTGATTCATCAATAAAAGAATCTCAGCAGAAAACTGGCTCATTGCTGTGTCTTAAGGAAAATATCTATTGTCATTTTCCTGAACTATAAGTCACATAGAAAGATTTCCTCTACTCCTGCTGACATTGGGAACTGAAGAGGTTATACACATGCTGGTGAGCAAAGAAGATGCTCATAACCCCCCATTTTAGTAAGCATGTGTCAAAGGGTGGGTGGACCTAGCCATTAGTCTTACATTCCCTCTCTTATGATGAAAACTGGACAATTCAGGATTGGAAAAAGACAGAGTGAGAAGTCACAATAGTGTTAACAGATCAGAGCAGATCAGAAGTAACACATATACTTGAGATGCTGCCATATAAAGGGGACTGAGTCACATATGGACCTCAGCAAAAGAAGATCTTGTGATCGTTTTGGGGAAGAGGTTGAAAACAATATGATCTGATTAAATGTTGAAGTCACCACAAAGGCCTGAGGAAAATGCAAGGTAGCTGGGACAGATGAGGATACAGGTATAAATTCCTCTGGAGGCCTCTCTTTGGCTTGGAAATGGTTCTCACCTGCAGCTCCAAATGGTTTTTCCTCTGCTTGCCTAGTTCCTAATCTCTTCTTATAAGATACCAGTCATACAGGGTTAAGTTTCAACCAATGATCACATTTAACCTTCTTTACCGCTAAAGATCCTACCTCCAAAGTCACTTTCCAAGGTACTAGAGAGTTCAGATCTCAACATATGTGTTTTGGGGCCTTAATTCAATCCATAAAAGCAACCAAAACTAAATTGACAAGTAAAATGAAACCTAATGCTGATATTAGACTAAAAATATCAAACATGTCATTCTATTTTTTATTTAATCAAGTCTTGATATTCATGTTGTTTGATTTAATAACATACATATGGTTAAATAAAATAATTTATAATCACAGAATACTTCGTATGGGCTTCAAAAAGGTACAGATTTAAGATTAGTAACAAGTAAAATGCTTTCCAAGTCCAAATCAGTGAACATTATAAAAATAACACTTATATGTTGATAAAATAATCAATAGTAAAGATGTGGTGTCATTAAATGAACACTATATTTTTTAAAAAGGTTTTAAATACTTGAAAAATGTCTTCAGGCAAAAACAGTTTATTAAGTAAACTCACTTTTTAAATTTATAGATTAAAAAATAAAATTATGTAATTATTGCATGATTATATATTTAAAGCATAATTTGTATAAGCAAACCTACTCTGTAATATATAATATAAATTAATATATTTTATTTTAATATATAAATATATAAATTATAATTGAAAACATTCATATGCCCAGATAACAAATCTAGGCACATTATTAAAATAAGAAGCCATATAAGTATAAGTCAAAAATTTCAAAATTAAGACAGTCGATACTTCTCTACACTTTTGAGCCTAGAGTTTGGGCTTGTACTCTTTTTGTTGTTGTTAAGAAAACACTTTTCTCATTATTGAAAATATATGTGCATAAAATGTATCCAACTATCCCCTGCTAAGTACCTCCTTCTTGCAAAAAACATCCACTAAATTGCTGAAATACACTTACTAACAATGTTTGAAATCAACATTTATTGGATTGGCCTTCAGCACATTAGTAATCTCTATTGGATTAATCTATAACACACTTATAGACCCGTTAGTGCTCTACTGTGGACAAAGGAACAGCCATAGTCAAGGGCACTCTCTGAGGGTGCTGCAATCTTCCATTTACCACACTGATCTATGCACCTCTTGTGGATATATATGCATCAGCTACTATTTTGCAGGCGGGGCACATGGAAAAGTGCTCTTGCTAATTGGCTTTATCTCTGTCCATGCAAGGCACAGGTCAGTCAATTCTGTGACCCAAATCAAAGCTCAAGAACACGGCAGGATGTTAGCCCTTTATCTGAAGTATCCTGTGCAAGTATCTTGCCTATTTGGTTGGTTGCCTTTATGTTTTGTTAATAGTTTCTTTTGCCTTGAAGTTTTTTTAGTTCAATGTAGCCCCACTCATTTGTCTTTACTTTTGTTTCCTTTCCCTGGAGGTCAAGTTCACGAAAATACCTTTGAGACCAATGTTGATAAGTAAGTGGGTTAAGGGGGTCAAATATATGGTAACAGCAAGAAACTAGACTTTGGGTGGTAAGCACTCAATAGTGCATACAGATGTCTAATTAGACTTTGGGTGGTAAGCACTCAATAGTGCATACAGATGTCTAATTACAATGTTGTATACCTGAAAATTATATAATAATATTAATTGATGTTACCCCAATAAAGTTTAAAAATATAGAAGCCTAGAGCAAGAGAATATGCAGGTATGGCTAATGATGCCCTCTGGCTTCTATGCCATCTCTGAGAAGGTAAAGAGTGTATCCTACATCCTGAGGTAGGAATGATCATTTGTGTGGTGGCTCTTCTGTGATGGAGAAACAGCTGCTGGGACCTAAAGGAGGGCTGCTCAGGCCTGGGGTGGAGATGGTTAGAGAACGGGCTGGACTCAGAGAAAGTTCTGTAGCTGGACAGTGGAGGTGAGGCTTTCCTTTCTGCAGGAGAACAATGGAAAATTAGCTTAAATCCTTTGAAAGATTTTGGCATCCCTAAAAGGTGATAAGAATCTGCTTTCGTCTGTAGAGTGAGGAGTCAGTTTGCTTTTTTGGTTCTTGTTTTTTATTTTATTATTGTTGTATTACCTTCATCCCTTTTCCTCCCCTGCTCTCCCCTTCCCCACCCTTCCCATCCCATCACCCCAGTCAATCCCACTTGTTGTCCATGTCCGTGGATCATCCATGCTAGTTTCTTGACTAAACTACTTCCCTTCTTTGCCCCCTTCTCCCCACTCCCTTCCCCTCTGCACACTGAAGGTTTGTTCCTTGTATTCATGTCTCTGGTTCTATTTTGCTTGTTTGTTTTGTTCATTAGTCTCCTGTAATGGGGGAGATCATATGGTATTTGTCTCTCACTAACTGGCTTATTTCACTAAGCATAATACTCTCCAGTTCCACACAATGGAATTCTACATAGGAGTTGGGTTTTGAAAACGTTTGTTTAAGGTGGCATGGTAAGATAGCAAATTAAAAAATTTTTTTTGTACCTAAGAATAGGAACCTGACATCCAGGGACAAAGCCATAAGTTGTAGCTTTTGGAATGATGCCATGAGTGTAATCAATAGACCAACAATTCTCTCAGGAGCATGTAACCCTCTAATTTTATTTATTCTCCTATCCCAGTTTGAGTTCAACTGCCATTTGGGGAATTTTGGAAAAGCTAATGATATTTTATCTTTATTTCCTTGGTATGATATTTATAGACATGTCTGTTATCTTATTTTTGCACATATTAAATAGAGCTACATGGTAATAATATGCAATTCCTTTTATAGTAAGACATTTTGCTTCACTTTTGCCTATACTGAATTTGTGGAACTTACTATTTCTTTTTTAAAAATATTAACTAATTTATAGAGGAAGGGAGGGAGGGAGAGGGAGAGAAACATCAAAGCAAGAGAGAAACATTAATTGATTGCTCCTTATACACTCCCTGACCACGGAACAAGCCAGCAACCCAGGTATGTGCCCTGACCAGAAATCACACCTATGACCCTTTGCCTTGCCAATTCCTGCCCAACCCATACCAGTCAGGGCTATTGTTTGACTTTTCAGGGCTTAGGTGGATGAGAAACATGAGGTTGTGGATAAATACATGAATGCCACAAGATTCAGAAAACTGAAATGTTGGAAATTCCTCCCTTATTTAATGATTTCCCCCTGTCATAGTATAGTCCCCGTTAGGGTAAGGAAGAGATGAGCCCTTCACACGGCTGCTTCTGGGGTGGCACATGACTCCTGACAAATCAGAATGCCTTTGGGAACACGCTGGACCAGTGATGCTCTGCCAACAAAATCTGTGACAAAGCAAAGCAACAAAAGAAAAATGTAAGTAATTTTTTCACAGGGGGGAAGTAATTTCACACTCATTATTCCCTTTGAATATTCAAGTCCTGTCCTCAATTTGGGGCTCCAAGCCGACAAGGCCCATATCAGTTGCTATGGCGAAGATAGAACCAAAATAAATAGCATTGGTGAGTAATCTAGGTCAGGCAATTTTCTAAGCTGTTTAAATATTAGCCATGCTGGGGAGTTCCATTGGTGGGAGTGATTGTTGTCCTGATATGTCTAGATTGTGGGTTTGATTCCTGGTCAGGGCATATACAAGAAACAACCAATGAATGCATAAATAAATGAAACAGCCAATCCATCCTCTCCCCTCACCTTTTCCTCTTTCTCTGAAATCAATAAAAAATGTTAGCTTTTTATTAAATGTTAGGGTAATTAAACCCCCAAGAGCCCCTTAAGGAAGGTTTGTTTCCCCTAGCATACAAATGGGATAATTCTATCCAGAGAAAAAAGAAGATACTTTCCAAGTTGGCATGATCTGTTTTTATTCTGCACAGAATCCTTTCTAAACAATGAGGTGCCTTTCCCTCTCTGATTGGGGGAAATGATTCATTTAGGAGGTAACAGAGTATGTTTAAAATGCTCCCTGTTACGTTGCAAGCTCAAAGCCCACAAACTGGATGAAAAAACACCTCTTCCATATTTTAGATGACCTTTTCTAGTAGTTTTTAGTAGGCTGGATTTTAGATATATATTAAGATGAAATCATGAGAAATAAATGAACTGAGGTAAATAAAAATGTGTTAAGGCCAGCATTGTTAATAATAATGAAAATTGGAATCAGCCTAACTGAGCAGCAATGGAAGAATATTAATATAATATAATCCATATACATGATGAAACATGGCATGAGGCATCTAAATTCATGTACAATATGACCATATTTAAAGGTCAAAAAAGTCTAGTAAATTTCTAAGTGTAAAAGCAGAAAACAAAAACAAAAAAAAAAGCAGAAAACAATAATACTACAAAAATGTGATTATGATAAGAACATGTACATGCATTCATGAGTGTGCATACATATATATTTCTTTTAAACTATAATTATGTAATTCAATATATGTTTAATAGCTAGCTCTGCATTTTGAGATTTCGCATCCTCATGTTTCTTTTGTTATTTTTCTATTTTCTACAGTTAACATGAATTTCCTTGGTTATAAGTACAACTGTTCATTACAGAAAGTCAGAAGGAGGAAGTGTGGATAACAAGAGAAAAATTTGCTGTGACAATATCCCTTCAAGTTTCTGGGCTGATACAGGGACAAAGCCAGACTCACTGCCAATGACATTCATCACCTCACCCATCACTATGACCTCCTCTCTTTCCCATCTGTTCCCACATTTTGCATTCTGGCCCAAGGTACTAATTATCATTGCAGAACATGCTATGCTTTTTCTGCTGTGCTCTTGCCTCCTGTGGCATGTTTCCTCATGCCATTGCCTCTTTGGAATGCCCACTGAAGGCTACTCCGTGCACCCTGCATGCACGTCTTCTGGGAAGCCCTGTGCTTTCCTCCCCATTGCCTCCTGCTGATAGGGATGAGACCTGAACGTGGGGCCTCCCAGGGTCCACTCAGTTCAGCACACAATGCCTCAGAGCTTTTCTCCCACGCCCAGGCAGCTACTCTGGCCCCTCCTGAGGTCCTAACATGTGCTCCCTAAATGAGTCACCGGCCACAAAAGCTTGTCGTATCCCTCTTCCTTTTCTCTGAGGTACGTCAATCGAGGCCTATGTGGTGGGGAGTGGACGTCTGGCATTATGTATTAGTGCAGTCGGCCCTTCCACTGTTGCTGCTCCCTTCTCAAAGGGAGCCAGGGAAAGTGTCAGGAAGAGGCGGGTGTGTGCCTAACCCAAACCTGGTGTCCTGCACGGAAACATGGCATCTCCGGAGCAGGCAGGGTAAGCAGCAGGCTGTGCCAGGGACCTCCAACCATCCCGGGACAGAGGACTGAGGAGACATTTCAGCATAGCAGCGAAGAGGTGATGTTACTTTCTTACTGCCATGTGCTACAGAGAAGATATCAAGACTTAAAGGACATAGGTGGACCAGGCCACTTCTGCAGGGTAGCCCCTGCTTTGTAAACTAGTTCAGATTTGCTTCCCTTGTTGAGAAACTCCTATCTACAAGCCTCTAGTAGCCTCATCATTTTCTCTGTAGCTTCTTAAAGAGAAATAGGAAAGATTGGACAAGCCTTCCAGTAAGGAGTTGCCTTTTCAAGACAACCTCCTAAAATATCTCCATATGAAAATAATACAGTTTTGCCCAAAGAATGGCCACTGACTTACTTATGTCCTCACAAATCTGTCACTGAGGCCTCCACTGACCAAGGTTTAACTTTTGCTAGCCATCTGTTGTGCTGGGCGGGTGAGATGAGGCATTCCAAGTGTGGTATACAGAATTCACAATGGGCACACTAGAGAGAAATCTTCTCTTCCAAGATGGTCTTACTAGTCTAATAATCTCTGCTTTGGTGATTGTACTAGAAGGCCAAGTCCTGAGACGGGACCTCTGAGTACCACCATTTTAAGAACACACCAGGAGGACAAATGGTCACATCGGTCCCAGTACTCTGCTTATTTTTGTTCTTCATCCTGATCCATGGGATGTCACCATCTGGTGAGTGCTTTGGCTGGTTCTGGCAGGCATGTAAGGTGGATCTGTGGGCTATAACATTGGGACCTGAAATAGAATGATTTGACACTCTTATTCATTTATTTAAGTGTGCTATTTTACTCCATCTACAACACGTATCTGTTTTGAGAGAGAGAGAGAGAGGCAATGGAGTGTAATCAAAAAGAATAAAAGGCTTGGGCCCATGGGCAGAGGTCTTGGTTTTTCCATCTGTTAATGCAGATGATGAGAGTTAATGTGTGGGGCCCAGAAAGTTTAGGTAATACAGTGAGGAGACGTGGGAAAGTGACTGACAATGGACCTTCACCACTCTGCATCTCAGAAATTCAGAAGTTTTTAGTAGGTCATTATCATTCATGTCCCCTTCTAGAGAAGAGTCATAGACAGTCATAAAGTCACCTAGCCTCAAGGACTGAAGAAGCTGATTTTTTCACATCCCTGCCATGAATTTCTGGGCATTTCATAAGCGAGGGTCTTTCCCCTCTCTGGGAAGTAGAAGGCTTGTGTAAATGGTCTCTTTAAAGTTCTAACCCTTCTTAATGTCTTTTATATATGGGCTGTCAGTTCTAAATCTGCTCAAACCCAGGCTACTTACTGTTCTTCAAAATGTAATTTGATATACTAGATTGGCAGTTCATGCATCTCCTAGTCCTATGCTGATAACCTACCAGGAGAAGAAGGATTGTTCGGCATATTGAAAATAATAATAGTAGTAGTAGTAGTAATAGTAATAATAATAATAAGCAGCCCTGGCTGGTGTGGTTCAGTGGATTGAGCACCAGCCTGAAAACCAAAGGGTTGCTGGTTTGATTCCCAGTCAGGTCACACGCCTGGGTTGCAAGCCAGGTCTCTAGCCAGGTCCCCAGATGGAGGCACATGAAAGGCAACCATACACTGATGTTTCTTTCTCTCTCTCTCTCTCTCTCTCTTCCTCCCTTCCTTCCTCTCTCTCTAAAAATAATAAAAATTTTTTGAAAAGTGAATACCTGGGAAAATGAAACAATGCTTTACATTTGGTCACGATTTAGAGTTCTTTTATTCCATATTAAAAATTCTTAATCAGCTAAAAGATTAAGCTATGGTTTATCAGACATTGGACCCTGTAACTATTTTCAGTTATGCTTTGGTTTCAGGCCCTCAACAATGGTGGCCACCACATGGAAAGTTTCAGGTAATGTTCCACTAGGTGCGCCAGGACCAAGGTTCTAATCTGAGTTTTGTTTGGAATTTCTATTTTAGAGCCTTATTGCAGCAAGATCATCTGCAATCTTCTTCAAGGATCCATCCTATGAATGGGACGGGTACCCTGCAGGTATAGGAGCCCAGAGTAGAATGATCCAAACTGGGAACCAAGCTGAGAGGTGGTCGCATAGGTGCACCAGAGAGAGATCCTTTCACAGCACCTTGGAAGTGTCCATGAGCACCGAAGACCATCAGGAGCAGGAGAGGGAAAAGGAGACAGGCAGAGAGGGAGAGAAACATCAATGTATGGTTGCCTTTCACCTGTCTCCAGCTACAGAGCTGGCTGGAGACCTGGCTTGCAACCTGGTTATGTGCCCTGGCTGGGGAATCAAACCGGCGACCTTTGGGTTCGCAGGCCGGCACCTTATCCACTGTGCCACCAGCCAGCACTCACTTCTTTTAAAAAGTCAGTTAGAAGTTGACTGGTGAGAAAGGCCTTGTGACAGGAATATGGCCTTCAAGGGACTCCCTAGATCAGAGAGTAGAAGCAGACAGAGGCTGGAGTCCCAGCAAAAGACTGTAGAACATATCCCAGGTTTATCCTCTGTTCTCACAGTCCTACCATTTTCCTCTCTAAAGTGGCCCACAAGGAGCAGTTTTCCCCTTGCCCATCAGCCCATTGATAAACTCAACTTACTCTTATTTTCTTTAGGGAGTATTTACTTACATCTGTGCTATGCCTTAGGACACAATACTGTGGAAAAAAGGCATATTCCCTTCTCTTCTGAAGCTGACACAGAGCCAGAAGAAAGGAAAGGGATGATTATTATTTGTAATAAATTCTATAAATAAAAGAAGTAGGGGATAGGATACAGAATAGCTATTAGGAGTGGAAATACGACCATACACGATGTGATTCCTGATGGCCTCTCGGGCATGGGGCCATTGAAACTGGGACCTGAAGGGTAAAACAGAGCCTCTCAG
Organism: Noctilio leporinus; assembly: GCA_004026585.1. NCBI lineage: Eukaryota > Metazoa > Chordata > Mammalia > Chiroptera > Noctilionidae > Noctilio > Noctilio leporinus. Next base: position 59,262 of record PVIW01008365.1, read on the forward strand.
GTGGAGAGCAGTGAGGAAGACTTTAACCTATTTGAGTCACGGAGGGAAGTGTGGTACAGGAAGGGTGGGATCGTGGCACCTGCTGCGCTTACCTTTCACTGAAAAGAGAAACAGAAAAGCAGCTATATTTATCGACAATGATATTAGCTGTTCCAGGTTTGTTCTATATTTATTCTGATAAAGCAGTTGTACATCTCATTTAGGTCGCAAATATTTGTGCAATGACTAAGTGCCATTATACTTGCTGGGCATAGGATATTAGCCTAATCAGACACAGACCCTACTGTAAGGGACTTTCACTCTTTTGAGGATGTGGAAGGAGTCAAACAATTATACACATGCTTTATGACACACTGATTTGAGGTATAAAAAGGAAGAATGAAGGGTTGAGTTTGTATGTTGAGAAATATCTCTGAGACAGCAGGTTATAACCTCAGTTCTGTAGGTAGAATGAGTTTAGGTTCAGAGAAAAATAATATGTTTGATGGAGTGTGGTCATGACAAACCATAGCCCCTAGATGGAGGGAACATGGAGCATTTGCAGGGGGGAAAAATTTAAAAGGCAAGGAGCAAGGTGGTGTAGGCCAGGTTGGAGGTGTTGGGAGGATCCAGATTACATGAGGTCTTTTATCCCACACTAAGAACAATTTTTAAAAATGTGAAGTATGGAGCAATGAAATGATCATAAGGAACAGAATAAAACGATTCAATGGATGTTTAAATTATGGAAGCTAGAGGACATGGGGAAAAGAGGAAGTGGAGTAATTAGCTGGGGAACAGATACAAGAGCTGAATGTTGGTGGCCTGGCCTGACTGGTGGTGGTGGTGGACAAATAAGGAAAGAAGGAAGAAGAGTTTCTAAGCTCCAATATGATCCCCCTTTCTCCAAATGCTTAGCTGAAATCCTCTTCCACCTTGTACCAGAGCTACTTTACCTATCATTTGGCTCTTGAGAGCCCCTGAGACCATCATCCTGAAGCCATTGTCCCAACATCACTGCTTCAAGCCACCAGTGACACCAGCCTTGCAAGTAGACAGGGTTCCAATCCCTGATGACGCAGGAATTGTTTTCCATTTTCCCTTCCCTTGTTTTCCATTTTCTCTGCAAATCCAGGGAGTTATTCTCAATGACCCCACATTCCACAACTTTAAGAACTGGCTTGGGGATTTTGAGAGTGAACGAAAAGGGTGAATACTGTTTTAAGTCAGGGTCTATGGATTTCAGTGAAGCATCTTTTCCCATTACGGGCTTCAATTCCTTTAGCTGAGTTGGCATAGGAAATCTTTAAGAACCTACTTACTCCCAGATCTGAGAGTCCCAACAAAAGAACAAGAGTCCCCTCTTCTTTTCCCTGCTCCAACAGTGGGCCTATGTTCTCTTTTGCTCTCAGGGGGGGTACCCTGTTGCTATTCGAGGGGTACATGATAGATTCTGGTTCCATTGCTTTGTGGAGGAGGCAGCCATGAGAGCATCTGGGAGAGTTGGATAGGATCTGGGCTGTGTTTAGATTTTCCTAATGAAGTCCAGAGGGGAGCTGCCTGTCCATGAGCCTAATTCTAATCGTGTCATCCTTCCCCAACTCCATTTCAGGTGAAATGTCCCTATAAGATTGAAGACCTCAACTTGTTCAGGGGAACAGTGAACCCCTGCCTAGGTGTAAGCCGGCCGATCTGCGGCACTGATATGGTCACTTATAAGAACCCCTGCATCTTGTGCATTCAGAGCATGTGAGTCCTAGTTGATGGGGGCAGGAAAGGGGTGGGAAGAGAGCAACTAAAAGGCTCAGCTTACCCTGCATTTCAGCCTTGAGGCCAGGAATGTGCTCCAGTTTGCACAGATAAGGATCTAACCCCACTGAGAAGTGCTTGCCGTCACATCAAGTGCCCTAGGGTGCAAAGCGGGCTCCCTGTGCTCAGTGGTGCTGTCCAACCCCTCAGACTCTCTGAACCCCTCGCATTCCCTGTGCCAGTTCATGGATTTTTTATTTGAAGCTTCAAATGTCTTTCAAGTCTCAGAATTCTTTGATTTTAAGACAAATTGTGCTGGCATAAGGTGACAGAAAAGCTGAGATGCTTTAGCTACGAATGCATGTTTATTTTATTTATTTTTTATTTCTTCAACATGGTTCTCAATGATCACACAGAACTATAGCTTCAGGTCTGCACTTTGCAGAAGCCAGTACAGATCACAGGGAGAAAAATGATCCCTGTGGGGTCAGACTAGAACCCTTTATCCAACAATTACTTTATAATTTGTGTCCAGAGCAATGACAGGAGTGTGTGAACCCCAGGTTGCCCCCACAGATAACAGAGAGAATATTGATGGATAAGATGAGAGATTAACATGCCTCACCTATCACAGGCTCAGGAGGGACTCTGCAGCCTATTTTCAAAGAGATTGTAGCAGATCTTGTAATATCTTCAGTAACATCTTAGGATCATGAACAAAAAAACTGGGTGGGAAATTCAGTAACCCAGCTTTCTTCTGCAAGCCATTTCCCCCTTTGGCTCTGGCTCTAAATTTCCTCAGGTAGAAAATAAGCACAATGAATAATTCTCTCGTATATTTGCAGCCCTGACATTCTATTATTTAACAAACTATTTATTCTTACTCTTTCTTTAGGAAATCGCATGGGAAAATTAGGTTCCTCCGTGATGGGCCATGCTAGCTGAGCAAACTAGGGAAAGAAGAAATCTCCTCCTCCTCTGGCAA
>PVIW01008366.1:0-61864 GCA_004026585.1 Noctilio leporinus
ATGTTGGGGCTTAATAGTTCATATTGCTCTCGGTATAATTCAGGTGCTTGAGATTGGCAGCAATCCCTTTCCTGATGCTGCCTCTTTTTCTTGGTCAGGACTTTACAGTCTATAGTCTATATTCTAGCCGGGTCTTGGTGCGTGGCAGGGCCTCTGATTGTCGCAGTAGGGCTGATTCTGAGTGTCCTCCCCCAGGTAGGCTGGGCCTTCTGCAGCCTGGCTGGGTGTTAGGGCTGCCGGTGTTCTGGAGCCCGCAGGGAGCCCCCTCCCACTCCTGGCGGAGGTTCCTGCCCAGGACGCGCCCCCAGCACTTCTGCAGGGCAGCATGCAATTTTGCTGGTCCCTGTGACGACTGGTCCCGCCCCCGCAGTTCCAGGAGGAGGCCGGGTCTGCCTACACTGTCCCGCCCTTCCGGGGTGGGCACCACGCCCCCAAGCCAATCAGCTCTCCTCTGAGTCCTTTACGCGGCCTCTGTGATGAGCCCCTCCCAGGCGTGGGCGGCGCGGCCTTTGTCTCCGGCAATGGTGGGTCTCCCGCCACTAGTTCCCGGCTTGCCGGCTCTCCGGCTCGCCGTTCGGATTTTCCCGCGGAGCCTGGGGGCCTGTGTGGCTGCGCAGGGCTGGGCCTCCCCCCTCGCCTGGGCTTCCAGCCGCTGTTTCCCCGGTGGCCCAGCAGCTCCATTTTCGGCCCTCTCACCGCCCCGCTGGTGCACTTCCCACTCACCCCGCTCCGGCCCCCCGCAGGACTCTTCTCCTCCGCCTCTAGCCCCACGCGCGCACGGAGCCTCCTCTCCCTGCTGCCAGAGTGAGTCTCCCACAGTCCCTCCCCTGCAAGAGTTCAACTCCGGGTTCCCTACGGCGTTCGCCCTCACTGCCCGCACTTCTCTGCTAAGACTTCCAGTCACCAGCGAGCCCGGAGCTGGCCCCAGTCAAATGCGCCCCTCTGGGCAGAGCCGCCCCTGCCCAGAGCTGACCTCGGCCCACCGGCCGGTCGGTCAGGAACACCCCACCTACTGTCCTGCTGGCCTCCTCTGCCTCTGGGCTGTGCTCCCCTGTGTCCAGATGCAGTCCGTTCCAATCCCTAGGGTCCTGAAACCGTCTCACGCTCCTTATCCTGTCCTCTAGCTGCTTTGGTACTCGAGAACACCATCAGCACTGCTCTCTACTCCGTCGCCATCTTGGAGCCAGGAACCGGTTTTTAATCTTTCTATAACTTACACATTTATCATTTTTAAAAAAGATTTTATGCACTATTTTTAGAGAGAAGGACAGGGAGGGAGGAAGAAAGGGAGAGAAACATCAATGTATGGTTGCCTTTCACCTGCCTCCACCTACAGACTTGGCTGGAGACCTGGCTTGTAACCTGGTTATCTCCTCTGACTGGGAATCAAACTAGTGACTTTTGGGTTTGCAAGCCAACACCTATCCACTGAGCCATTGGCCAGGGCATGTTTCTCATTGTTAATAGGTTCCCTTTTATGTACTATTCTCTTTAGTAACACTTGGTACCAATTGTTATTTCTCCCTTTTCATTCTGCAACTGTTGAAATACCCTTGTGACTTCTTTCATCACTTTTATACCCTACCCAATTTTCTTCCTCTGGTCTTTTTTTCACCTCTCAAGTATTTCATGACACGTTCAGTAATCTAGCTTCAATTTCAATTTTGCTGCTCTAAAATATAGTCTTATTTTGTGACATGCTAATATGTCCTCACCATCAAAATTAGCTCCTTTTGTGTAGATGTTTGTCTCCTATCATTTTTTCATGTTTACAACCTTGAGGGTACTCCATAAATGCATTTGTGGAATTGCAATATAAATTAATTTATATGAACTTCTTTAATTTACTGAGTGTATATAGCATCTCTGTGATATTTATTTTTAGAATACAATACCACTTATAGTTAAAAGAGATAAAATATCTGTTTGAGACTTTCCATTGTTTCCAAGAAATAGCTCTATGCAGTAGAATAAGCAGTACTTATATTTCATCTTACATACTCCTATAACTTGAAATTTTAAAAAGGAGTTATGAAGTAATCCTAAATATGCATAACTTAATTGCAAAATATTGGCTGTATATTATGAATAGTTTTAAGAACAATATTATATTTATGGTCATAGTTTATTGTGATGGGCACATAGACAGTATGAATCTGTCAAAAGTCATTAGTATATATATTTCAAGTTGGTAAACTATATGTAAATTATACCTTAAGAGTAATTTAATAATTTGATAAATTACATTGGATAATTATTTAATATTGAATACCCTTTATTTGAGATAACTACCTAATATTTATATGACTTCTAATTTCAAGCATGAATAAGAATATGGAGGCTAAAAAGTAGTTTCTTCTGGCTGAGAAGATTTATTGCATATATTTTGAATTACTTTATTTAGATAAAATTTATGTTTAGGAATGTTTGTATATTCATGACTCTCTTTATTTCTGTTAATACTTCTTGTTTTAGTATGGCTTCAATTAATACAGCCATACCAGCTGGCTTATGCTTAATATAAATGTAAAGTGATTCTATACTCTCCCCTCAATCTTTTACTTTCAACCTGCTATTGTCTTTAGGCTTAAAATACATCCCTTCCAAACACCTTATAGTTTCATCTTACTGTTTTAATGTTAGACAACCTCTGCTTTTAGCTGAAAGTTTTATTTCACATATAATTATCTTGGTTAGGTTGGTTTTATATCTGCCATTATACTACATGCTTTCAATTTTCCTCTTTTTTCCCTTTTTTGTCATTTTTAAAATAAAAATATATATATTTTATGCCATTTTATCTCATCTATTGACATTTTAGATGTATGTATTTCATTGTTTTTAGAGATTTCCTTATAGAATAAATTGTGTAGTATTAACTTATCATTCTCTAGCTTGGATTAATACTGCTTCACTTACAATGTAAGAATCATAACAATATCATTCCAATTAAAAAATCATCTTTAATCTCTTGATGTCAAATACTTTACAAATATACCATTGTAAACCTGCATAATTCCCTTGAAATCTCATGAAGTGTAGGTTTGCTAGAGAAAAATTATTCCTGATTACAAATGAAAAATGTATACATCAACTTCTTTAGTAACTTTTACTACAAAATTAAATGTACAGAAATATTGCAGAAAGAGTACAGTTTTCATAAACTCTGCACCCAGTTTTCCTTGTACTTCATATCTTATATGAATAATTATTAACTAACATCTGTATATTTTTTCAGCATTCACTCAATGTTCTTTTTCTGTTCCAGGATTCCATCCAAGGTACTACATGGCATTTAATCATTGCACACCCTTTGACAACTTTAGGTTGTGACAGTTTCCCATACATTTCTTATTTTCAGTGAACTTGAACTTGTGGATATTCATTTTATATTTTGATTTAGGGCTCAATGCTATCTTATTGATTTCATGGTTCAAAATGTTACAGCTTTTTTTCTTTTTTTTTTTTTAAGATTTTATTTCATTATTTTTAGAAAGAGGGGAAGGGAGAGAGGCAGAGAGGGAGAGAGACATCAATGTATGGTTGCTTTCCACCTGCCTCCAGCCACAGACCTGGCTGGAGACCTGGTTTGCAACCTTGTTATGTGCCCTGGCTGGGGAATCGAACCTGCGACCTTTGGGTTTGCAGGCCGGCACCTTACCCATTGTGTTACCAGCCAGGCTGTTACAACTTTTTAACATTAGAAGCTCTTTCAGTTGATTCCTATTATTCCTGTTTGTTTACTCCCCATAGTTGTGGTTATTTATGTTTTGTTTTTTAAAGTTTTCTCCTACTTTCTGGCATTATAAGAGGCCCTGGGATCACCTGGTATACTTCTTGCTTGGTTCTGTAATCAGCCATTTGTTTAGGAGTTCAGTTTCCTTTTATTGGAGAGGATATTAGAAACCAAGATCTTGGTGATAGGTGTGCTTATCACTTCTGAGGACTGTTATCAGGACATCTCAGCTGGAAAAACAAAGAAATATATGTGTATATATTAACCCATACATTCACACCTTTCTACAAATATTTCTATATAAAAACCTGTATTTCTATGAAGCTACTCATAAGTTCATAATGATAGTTCCAACTCTAATCCAATACAATGTAGATAGTTAATGCATTTGCCTCTTGCTTGTCTGTAAGCTCTACTCCAATGGTGATAGAGCGTTATTATAAACTTTCACTCATTCCCTCATAGGGGACAAAACTTCTCAATTAGAATTCAGTGCTTATGTACATATTCCATTTTCAAGTTACATAGGTAAGCAACTTTCTTGCCCACCTACACAAGTGAGGTTGTTTACATTTGTAATATAGTTCAACCGTTTTGTAATAATCCATATATTTTCATGGGATTTTCCAATAGACTTGAATTTTTGTTGTTTGTTTAGTTTGCACACATACTCAAAAGTTTACTCTTGTGTTGTAAATTCTATGGGATTTGACAAGTTCATAATGTAATGTATCTACCATAACAGTCTTATGCAGAATAGTTTCAACACCCTAATTTTTTTCATATTTTACATATTCAACCCTGTCCTTCCTACTTTAAAACATCTGGAAATCACTGATCCAATTCATCTCTATAGCTGTACTTTTCTCAGAATGCCATCATAATTGGGATCATGTGGTAGGTATTTTTGTTTGTTTGTTTTTGTTTTTGGACTGGGTGGTTTTGTTCATCAATGTGCATTTAAGATTCATCCATGTATTTGCGTGGCTTGATGTCACATTCTTTTTTATTGCTCAGTAGTAGTCTATTGATAGATATACCAATTTTAGTTTATCCATTCACCTATTTAAGACATTTTTTAAGTTGATTCCAGTATTTTCATTAGTACAAAGTTGCCATAAATATTTGTTTGTGGATTATTGTATGGACATAAATTTTCACGTGAGTTGAGTAAATACATAGAATGTCATTGTTTTATTATATAATAAGCCTTACCTAGTTATTAAAACAGCAAAACTGCCCTGGCTGATTGCACAGTGGGTAGGGCACTAGCCTGAGAGCCCAAATGTCACCGGTTTGATTCCCAGTCAGGGCATATAACCAGGTTTCAAGCCAGGTCTCGATCCAGATCCATAGGTGGATGCAGGTGAAAGGCAACCATACACTGATGTCTCTCTCCCTCTCTGCTCTTTCCCTTTCCCTCTCTCTAAAAATAATAAATAAAATCTTTTTTAAAAACTGTTAATCTGTCTTCTAAAGTCCTGTCCCATTTACATTTTCAGGGGAAATGATTAATAATTTCTGTTGTTTCTCATTCACATCTGCTATTGCTTTTACCAGTGTTTAGGATTGTAGTCATTCCAATAGGTGTGTATTGGAATCTTTTTGTTTTTCTTTATTATTGTTGTATTACAATTGTTTCATTTTTCCTCCATTGCTCTCCCCTGCCTGACCATCCCTATCCCCTCTCCCATAGTCAATCCCCACCTCATTGTCCATGTCCATGAGTCTTTCACATTAACTCCTCAACTAAACCCTTATCCTACTCCCCACCCCCAACCCTTTTGTCACTGTCATTCTGATCTTTTTGTGTTTGTTTGTTTTTCTAGGTCTCTGGTTTTGTTATGCTCATCTATTAGTCTCCTGTATTAAGTGAGATTCTATGATATTTGTCTTTTGCTGACTGGCTTATTTCACTAAGCATGATACTCTCCAGATCCATCCATGTTATCACAAATAGCAGGAGTTCCTTATTTCTCTCTGCTGTATAGTACTCCATTGTGTAAATATACCAAAGATTTTTGATCCATTCATCCAGTGATAGGTCTTTAGACTGCTTCCAGCACTTGGCTATTGTAAATGGTGCTGCTATGAACATAGGGGTGCAAAGGTTCTTTTGAGTTGGTGTTTCAGGATTCTTCAGGTATAATCCCAGCAGTAGAATTGCTGGGTCATAAGGTAGTTCTATTCTTAGTTTTTTGAGGGCATTCCATACTGTCTACCATTGTGGCTGCACCAGTCTATATCCCACCAGCAGTGCAATAGGGTTCCCTACTCTCCACATCCTCGCCAGCACTTGTTGTTTGTTGATTTGTTAGTGATGGCCATTCTGACATGTGTGAGGTGGCATCTCTTCATTTCAATTTGCATCTATCTGATGTTGAGCATTCTTTCACACTATGGGCCGTTTGTATGTCCCCTTGGAGAAGTGCCTGTTCAGGTCTTTTGCCCATTTTTTAATTGGGTTGTCTGTCTCCCTGGTGTTGAGTCATATAAGTTTTTAAATATATTTTGGAGATCAAACCCTTCTCTGAGGTGTCATTGGCAAATATGTTTTCCCGTATGATTGGTTCCCTTTTCATTTTGCTGATGTTTTCTTTAGCTGAGCAGAAGCTTTTCAATTTGATGGAGTCCCATTTGTTTATTCCTTTATTTCCCTTGCCTTGGGAGAGTGATCAGTGAGAATGTTGCTACATCGGATATCTGCAATTTTTCTGTCTATGTTTTTCTCTAGGACTTTTATGGTGGTATGGCTTATGTTTAACTCTTTTATCCATCTTGAATTTATTCTGGTTATGGTATAAGTTGGTGGTCTACTTCCATTTTTTTCCTTCTGCCTGTCTAATTCTCCCAACACCACTTGTTGATGAGGCTATTTGCACTTCATTTTATGTTCCTTCCCGCTTTGTTGAATATTAGTTGCCCATAGAGTTCTGGATTTATTTCTGGGCCCTCTGTTCTCTTCCATTGATCTGTATGTCTGTTCTTGTGCCAATACCGACTGTTTGATTACAATAGCTTTGTAATATAGTTTAATATATGGTATTGTGATTCCTCCTACTTTCTTCTTTCTCAAGGTTGCTGTAGCAATTCAAGGTCATTTTTTGGCTCCATGGAAATTTTTAAAGAATATGTTTTAGGTCTGTGAAATATGATGTTGATATTTTAATAGGGATTGTGCTGAATCTGTAGATGGTTTGGGGTGGTATGTACATATTTATGATGTTAACTCTTCCCATCCATGAACATGGTATATGCTTCCATGTATTTGTATCTTTCTTAAATTTTTTCTTTAGTGTTCTATAATTTTCTGGATACAGGTCTTTTATCTCCTTGGTTAAGTTTATTCCTAGGTACTTTATTTTTCTTGTTGCTATAGTACATGGGATTTGTTTCTAGTTTCTTTCTCTGATGTTCCATTGTTGGTGTATATAAATGCCTTTGATTTCTGGATAATGACTTTGTATCCAGCTATTTCACCAAATTCACTTATTAGGGGGAGTAGTTTTTTTGGTGGTGTCTACAGGGTTTTCTTTGTACATTATCATGTCATCTACAAATAATGACAAGTTTACTTCCTTTTTTCTAATTTGGATGCTTTTGATTCCTTTTTATTGTCTGATTGCTGTGACCAGAACTTCCAAAACCTCATTGAATAGAAGTGGAGAGAGTCGACACCCTTGCCTTGTTCCTGATTTTAAGGGAAAGGCTTTTAGTCTTTGCCCATTGAGTATGATGTTGGCTTCAGGTTTCTCATATATGGCCTTTATGATGTTGAGGTATGTTCCTTCTAATCTCATTTTGCTGAGTGTTTTTATCATAAATGGGTGCTATACTTTGTCAAATGCTTTTTCAGGATTTATTGATATGATCATATGTTTTTTGTCTTTCATTTTGTTTATGTGGTGTATTACATTTATTGATTTGTGAGTATTGTACCACCCTTGCACCCTTGGGATGAATTCCACTTGATCATGGTATATAATCTTTTTAATATATTGTTGGATCTGGTTTGCCAATATTTTGTTAAGGATTTTAGCATCTATGTTCATCAGCAATATTGGCCTGTAGTTTTCTTTCTTTCTTGTGTCTTGACCAGGTTTTTGGATTAGGATTATAATGGCCTCATAAAAATATGCTGGCCTTTTCTTGAATTTTTTTGGAATAGATTGAGAAAGATAGGAGTTAGTTCTTCCCTAAATGTTAGGTAAAATTTACCTGTGTTGCCACCTGGTCTGGGGCTATTGTGTGCCTGGAGTTTTTTGATTACTGCTTCAATTTCACTAGTTGTTATTGGTTTATTCAGCTTTCTGTTTCTTCTTGATTCAGTTTTGGAAGATTATATGTTTCCAAGAATGTTTCCATTTCACTCAGGTTGTCAAATTTTTTTATTGTATAGCTGTTCATAGTAATCTCTTACAGTCCTTTGTATTTTTGTGGTATCAGTTGTGATTTCTCCTTTGTCTTTTCTGATTTTATTTATTTGAATTATCTCTCTTTTTTTCTTGATGAGTATGGATAATGGCTTGTCAATTTTGTTTATCTTTTCAAAGAACCAGCTCCTGGACTTATTGATCCTTGAATTGTTCTTTTTATCTCTGTGCCATTTGCTTCTGCTCTGATCTTGATTATTTCCTTCCTTCTACTTGCTTTGTGTTTTATTTGTTGTTCTTCTTCTAGTTCTTATAGCTATAGGGTTATGTTGTCTATGTGAGTTTCTTCAAATCTCTTAGGTAGGCCTGTTTTGATATAAATTTTGCTCTCAGGGCCGTCTTTGCTGTGTCCCATAGGTTTTGAACTGTTGTGTGTTCATTTTCATTTGTTTCCAGAAACTTTTTGATTTCTTCCTTGATCTCATTGTTAATCCAATTATTATTCACTAACATGTTATTCATCCTCCATGGATTTAAATATTTAATTTTCTTTTTTCTTGAGTGGTTTCTAGCTTCAAGCTATTGGGATCTGAGAAGATGCTTGATATAATTTCAATATTTTTGAATTTGTGGAGGCTTGTTTTGTGTCCTACCATGTGGTCTATCTTTGAGAAATTACCATGTGCATTTGAAAGGAAAGTGTATTTTGTTTTCTTGAGATGAAAAGTTCTATGTATCTCATTTAAGTCCATTTCATCTAGAGTGTTGTTCAATGCCATAATATCCTTAGTATTCTTTGCTTGGAAGATCTGTCCATTGTTGACAATGGGGTGTTAAAATCCCCTACTATTAGTTGTTGTCTATATCATTCTTGTAGTCCTCCAAGCTTTTCCTTATGTATTTGGGTGCTCCTATAATGGGGACATATATGTTTACAAGGGTTATGTCTTCTTGATGGATTGTTCCCTTAAGTATTATGAAATGTCCTTCTTTGTCTCTTTTGATGGCCTTTACTGTGAAGTCTTTTATATCTGACATGAGTATTGCTACTCCAGCTTTTTTTGTGTGTACATTTGCTTGAAATTTTTTTTTTTTCCATCCCTTTACTTTCAGTTTGTGTAGATCTCTTGTTCTGAAGTGGGTCTCTTGTATACAGCATATATGTGAGTGCTGTTTTCTTATCCATTCAGCTACTCTATGTCTTTTGATTGGACCATTTAATCCATTTATATTTGAGGTTTTTATTGATAGGTACTTATTCATTGTGACTCTTTCTCTTTGTACCTGCATTTCTCTCTCTTTCTTCCTCTTTTTATGGCAGTCCCTTTAACATCTCTTGCAATGCTGGTTTGATGGATACATATTGTTTTAGCTTTCTTTTATCTGGGAAACTCTTTATTTCACCTTCCATTTTGAATGAGAGCCTTGCTGGGTAGAGTAGTTTTGGTTGAAGGCTTTTGCTTTTCATTGCATGAAATAATTTTTGCCATTCTCTTATGGCTTGTAGTGTTTCTGTTGAGAAATCAGCTGATAACTTAATGGAAGCTCCCTTGTTATTCACTGTTTCTCTCCTGCTGCCCTTAGGAGTCTCTCTATCTATAAATGTTGCCATTTTAATTATGATGTGTCTTGGTATAGGCCTGTTTGTGTTCATCTTCACTGGGGCTCTTTGTGATTCCTGAACTTGAATGACTTATTCTCTGAGCTCACATTTGGGCCTGCTACTGCTATCCTCATTGTTCTTTTAATTAAAAATTTCCTAATAGCATATGATGTTAAGCATCTTTTCACATGTGTACTTGCTTGTACTCTGTGTGAGTATCTTAGGTGAGGTGTCTGTTTAGATACTTTGTCCATATTTTAATTGGATCGTTTATAATGTTGAGTTTAAGTGTTCTATCAGTATGTATTTTACAAATGCTTTTTCCACAGAAGTGTTTTTTTCTTTTGAGCCTTTTAGTATTGTCTTTTGCATGGCAGAAGTTTTTCATTTTACTCAAATTCATATTTTCTTTCTTTCTTTCTTTCTTTTTTTGGTTTTAGTGGATATGGTTTTGTATCGTATCAAAAAATCATTATTAAACTCAAGTTCTAAAAAATTGTCTCCTATGTTTTGATCTGGAATTTGTTTTATGTTGTATATTTAAGTCTGATCTATTTTGAGTTCATTTTTATGAATGTCCAGTATCTAGTCATTTTTTTTCTTTTCTGTGTCTTTTTTCCCTTTTTTTTTTTTTTTTCTTTTGCACATGGACATCCTTGTTACAACATTATTGATTTAAAAATGAAAGGTCTATTACTTCTACGTGAATTGTCTTTAGTCCATTGTCAAATATGTTGACTATAATTGTGTGGGTCCTTTTCTGATGTCTCTATTCAATTCCAATGACCTGTGGGTCTATTGTTCCACCAACGCCATAACATCATTATAATTTCTTACATAGGAAATCATGGCATTTGCAAATAAAGACATTTTTATTTCTTCTTTTCCAATTGGTATATACTATATGCTTTCTTGTTTTATTACACAACTAGAGCATCCATTGTGATGTCAAATAAAATTTGAAAGAAATATTTCCTTACCCCTTTTCAGACTTGGGAAGGAAAGGGTATAGTTTCTTACCATTTTGTAAATTAATTTATTGTTGTTGTATTACAGTTGTCCCATTTTCCCCCAATTGTTCTTCCCTGCTCCACCCACCCTATCCCCTCTCCCAGAGTCAATCTCATCTTGTTGTCCATGGGTCATTTATACTAGTTTCTTGACTAAGCCCTTTCCTTTCTTTCTCCCTTTCTCCCCTTCACCCCTCTCCTCTGGTCACTGTCAGTCTGTTCCTTGTTTCTGTGCCTCTGATTCTATTTTGCTAATTTGTTTGTTTTGTTAATTATTTTCCTGTATTAGGTGAGATCGTATGGTATTTTTCTTTTGCTTCTTTGCTTATTTTGCTAAAGATAATATTCTCAAATTCCATCCATGCTGTTGCAAAAGAAACTTTCTTACTATTAAATATACTGTTAGCTGTAGATTACTGTTGATGTTCATTATCAAGTTGATGGAATTCTTCTTTATTCCTAGTTTGCTGAGAGTTTTTACCATGAATCGGTATTGCATTTTTTCAGATGCTTTTTGTGCCTGAATTCATATGATTAAATACTTTTCTTCCTTGGCTTGGGAATATGCTGAATTATAATAATTATCAAATGTTGAACCACCATTATATACCTGGAATAAATCACACTTGATTGAAATGTATAATTTTTGTACATTGTTGGGTTTGACTTGTTACCACTTTATGAGGATTTTTGCACATGTGTTTATGAGAGATGTTGGTCTATAATCTTCTTCCTTGCCATTTCTTTTGTGTTTGAGTAATGCTAAACTCATATAATGAGTTTGAAAGTGGGAACTGTTATCTCTGCTTCTGTGTTCTAAAAGAGCATTACGACTTCATGTTTTTAAGGTTATTATTAGCAGTCTGCACATGATGTTTTACTAATTTATACACTTGAAACCTTTATGGTTTTACAAACCAATGTCAGTCCAATAAATTCAATTTAAAATAATAATTGACTTAATTTATTTAATAAAGACATATTTTGAGCATTTATTTCTTCTAATTTAAATGTTGGTAGTTTGTGTCATTCAAAGGATAGATCCAATTGGTATGTTATCAAGTTTATAGACCTAAAGTTGTACATAGTAAGTTTTTATTATACTTTTAATGACTATTGGAATCACTATTGATAATCCCTCTTTTATTTTTGATAATGGTTTTGTCTCTTGTAGTTTTCTCTTAAATAGCCTGGCTATTTTATTAATTTTATCGATCTTTTCAAAGAGACAGCTTTTGATTTTATTATGCTTATGTTTCCTATATTTAATTTTATTAATTTCTGCTTCATACTTACTTTATTCTACTTGGTTAGAATTAACTTGCTGTTCTTTCTCAAGTTTTTTAAAGTAGAATCTTGATTATTGATATGAAATATTTTTGTTTTTTAATATATTCATTTAGTATTATATATTTGCTCTAAGCACTGTGTCTACTGCATCCCTCATACTTTACAGGCTGTGTGTTCATTTTAACATACTTAAAATATTTTTATATTTCTTAAGATTTCTTCTTTAAACCTTACATCACATTGACTGGGTGGTTTCATTGGTTAGAACATTGTTCTGAACACAAAGGTTTACAAATTCAATCTACAGTCAGGGCACACACCTGAATTGCAAGGTTGATCCCTGATTGGGTCACATACCAGAGGCTACCTGATGGTGTTTCTTTCTTTTTCTCCCTTCCCTTCCCTTCCCCTTTCCCCTTATCCTCCCTTCTTATCTTTCTTTCTTTCTTTCACCTTTCTTTTCTTTCTTTCTTTCTTTCTTTCTTTCTTTCTCCCAACCCTCCTCTTCTCTCTAAAAAAAAATTCTTCAGGTGAGGATGATAATAAAAACATATCATTACAAGTGTAGTATTAAATTTCCAATATTTGAAAAATTTTCAGCTATCTATTTTTGATTCTAGTTTAATTCAATTGTTATCAGAGAAAAGGGTTCATTAGATTTCCATTCTTTTACTTTATTAAGGTACATTATATGACCCAAAAATACAGAGTAGGGCAAAACTAGATTTATAATTGGGAGTATGTAAAAACTTTTTATTCTTAGTATTTATTAATTACTGTGTTATTTTTCATATGAACAACATAAGCCTACTTTTACCCCACCCTGTATGGTCTATCTTGTTGAATGTTCTACATGAGCTAGATGCATGTGTGTTCTGCAGTTGTTTGCAGTATTCTATGAAAATTTATTAAATGACTGATAGTGCTATTCAAGTCAGCTATGCCCTAAATAAATTTCTGACTGCTTTATTTATCAATTATTAAAATTGATGTCTTAAAATTTTCAACTATAGTAGTAGATTTGTCTGTTTCTCCTTACGGTTTTATCAGCTTTGCCTTAGGAATTTTTAACTTCTGTTGTTAGGTTGACCTCACAGGGGACAGTTGTACTTTCTTGGAAAATTGGTCCCATACTTATTATGTAATTCTCCTGTTAATCCCTATAATTGATTTGTTCTGAAGTCATATTTGTCTGTAATTAACATAGCTACTTTATCTTTTCTTTATTGTTAGCATTGTACACTTTTCTCCATTCTCTATATCTGAGTCTTTATAATTGGAGTTTCTTTAGAACACAGATATAATCAGGTCTTGATTTTGTCCTAACAATCTCAGCATTTATTCTGTGTATCTGGATAACTCACATTTAAAGGTATAATTCTTGTAGCTGAAATAAGGTCTACTATGTTTATAACTGCTTTTTATTTGTTGATTTGCTTCTGGTTTTATTTTGATGCTTTTTGTGAGTAGGTACTTTCTTTGCTTTTGAGTATTTTATGGTTTTATTAACTCTTCTTTGAGTAAAACAATTATACATTTATTTTATTACATTTAGCTGTTGACCTGAATTTTATAATATATATTATTAAATATTCTAAGTCAAGTTTAAAATTACACATTACTACTTTATAAGTGTAATGTGCAAGTGTTCTATAACAGAATTATTAATTTCACCTTCCTGTCTCTTATGACATTGCTGCCATTCATTTAATTTATTCATGTGCCATTAACAACCAATGTATTATTATTATTACCAAAAATTAGTTACTTTTAGATGAATGAAAGAACAATAGAAAATATTCTCTCTTCATTTATTCAATCTTTAATGCTTTTATTTTTTCTTTATGTAATTAGAATTTCTATTCTATATAATTTTCCTTCTCCATGGAAACTTTTTAAAAAGATATCTTTTCTAGGCAATTAAGCTATTCTTATATATTCATTTTTTACCCCTAAGAAAGGTATTAATGCAAGCTTCATTAGTGAAAAATATTTATTCTGGATATAGAATTTTCAATTGATTTTTTTCTTTTAACTTCAAATATTTCATTCTACTTTCTTCTTGTTTGCATGATTCTTCACATGAAGGCTAGTGTGACTCTTATTCTTTTCCCTCTATAGGTAGGGTGGTCTTACACCTCTCTGCCTTCTTTCAATGTGATTGTGATATGCCTAATGCGGCCTTTTTTTTTTTTCAATTTTTTTAAATTTCATTTTTCATCTAGTTTACATTCAATATTATTTTGCATTAGCTTTAAGTACACAGCATAGTAGCTAGACAACCATATATTTTTCAAAGTGTTTCTTCTGCTATTTCCAGTATCCACTTGGCATATTAATGCAGCCATTTTTGACACTTATTCTGCATAGTGTTCTTTGAGCATTGTATCTGTAATTTGTTGTCTGCAATTAATTTTGGAAACTCTTACATTTTATGAATACTAGTATTTCTTCTCCTTATTCTCATCTGGAAATCCAGTTAGGTGTATGCTATCTTTTGAAATTGTCCCTCATATTTTGGGTGTTTTGTTCTGTTGTTTTCGTTCATTTTTTTCCTCTTTAAATTTTAGTTTGGGAAGTTTTATTAACAGATCTTCAAACTCACTAGTCTTTCTTGGCAATGCCTAGTTTTATTTATGACTGTAAAAAGGCATTCCTTTTTATTTTATTGTACATTTTCCATTAACATTTATCCTCCCATATCCTCTGCCACCTTCACCCATCCACCTCATCTCTGCAGTCACCGCACTGTAGTCCATATCCATGAGTACTTTCTCTTTGTTTTTAAACTTTATGCTCAATCTCTCCACCCCAAACCCCCTTACCCAGAGGGTCAGCCTGCTCTCCATCTATGAGTCTATCTCTATTTTTGCTCATTAGTTCAGTTTGTTCATTCAGTTCCACATATGAGTGAAATCATATGGTAATTGCCTCTCCCTGATTCATTTATTTCACTTATCGTAATGTTCTTTTCTAGGTCCACCCATTACTGTCACAAAGGGTAAAATTTTCTCATTTTATATGGCCAGGTAGTAGTCCATTGTGTAAATGTACCATAGCTGTAAAAAGAAAAAGAAAAAAAAGACATTTATTATTTGTTACAATATTTTTATTCATTTATTTCAGTTTTTAATTTTTTTAAGTTTGTTTAGAGTTCTGTCTTTAAATTTTCCATATAGTCTTGTGTAATGTATATTTTCCCATTAGAGTTTTTACAGATTAATGATTGTTATATTAAATTAGTTTTGTAATAATTATTACATGTGAATCATATCGTAGTCTTATTCTATTTGTTTTGCTGCTTCTTGCCTTTTAGAATGCTTTATATTTTTTGTTGAAAGCTGAACATGGTCACTGAGTAATAGAAATGGAGGTAATTACACCTTTAGTAGGTGGTTTTATGTAAATCTGTTTAGGAGTTGGTTTGTTTTGCAATGTTTCATTTAGCTATAAGTGCTACTGGCTATTTTCCTCCAGTTTCTTTATTTTTTGCACCCCACCTCCTTTAATTTTGGACTTCCTTATATACTTCTCCTTCAAGTGGGCTTGATTTTTATAGCTCTTTAACTTGTAAACCATTGTTCTGGTGGTAAGGTATGGGGTCAGGGAAGAATTCTATAATATTTTCATTAAGTATCATTATTTTAAAGGGTCTTTGTCTCCTGGCTGTGACCTTCACAAGAAGTGGTTTTATTTTTGTTTTTGTTTTTTTGAGTTTCCCATTTATGAGGCTAGAATTAAACTTGGAGAAATACATTTTTTTTCTAAGTGAATAGGCCTTCTCCATGGGTTCTTGTGGTAAAGACAGCATAAAATACCAGTAGGGGTATTTTACAGGTATCATTTTCCCCCCTGTGCCAGATTCAAATGGGAATCTTTCTTGAATTTTCACCATGAGAATCTTGTGGTTCCTGGAGATATGAAACCCTTAATTATATGTAGACTCGACTCCCTTAATCCTAAAACCACCATGAATTATTTTCTTACCCAATTCCAATTTCAGCCTAGGACCAATTCCTCCCAATTACCACTTAAGTGTTACTACCAGTTACTGGGTCCACCAGCTTTTGCTTCAGGTAAGCAGCTATTGGTTGAAGCTCTGTATGTATCTGTCTTTTCCAATTTGGGAGTTCAGGATTGCCTTGTGACCTCAGTTCTCTGATATGTGACAGAAAAGTACTTTAGTTTCAATTCATTTAGATTTTTCTTGTTTAAACACAGGAGTGACAATATTCAAGCACTTCATATGGAAGTCTCTTCTATTTTCTTTTATTGAATACTAATGATTGCATGTAAAAATACAATGGAATCTGACCTAAACAACATATATGAGGTCTAACCAGAAAAAGTCTACCCATTGCTAATATAAAGAGTGGTTTTTGCAACTTCAGGGTAACTTGGCAACCAACAAGAATAGACTGGAATGTGTGAACATTCTAGTTTGAACAATGATGGCTTCACTGTTCTAGTCAGTAAGGGTGGTAGATGCTGTTGATGTACTGTGTGGCCATCACATTCAAAATGACTGAGCAAGTAGAGCAATAAATCTACATCAAATTTTGCATTAGGTTTGAACATTCCTTCATGGAAGCTATTCAGTGATTCAGAAGGCCACAGCTACGGGCAACTGGTGATTGGCAGCTTCATCACAAAAATGCACCTTCTCATGCATCACCTCTAGTGCAGAGGTTTTTGGTGAAACATCAAATCACCCAGGTGACTCAGCCCCCTTACAGTGCAGGTGTAGTGCCCTGTGACTTCTAGCTTTTCCCAAAACTAAAAGCACACTTGAAAGGGAAGAGATTTCAGACCATTGATGAGTTTCAGAAAAATATGACAAGGCAGCTAATGTGTGAGGTCCCAAAGTGCCTGCTTTGAAGGGGAGTGAGGCAGCACTGTCCTGTGTACAGTATTTCTTGAATCTTCAACAAATGTCTGCATTTTTTTCATGGTACTTGGCTGGATATTTTCTGGACAGACCTTGTATGTATGTTCCACCCATACCCAGAAATGGACACACTTCTTTTTTTTTCCCCCCCAGACAATTAATATGGGGTTTAAGTCAAGCTGTACTATAGTTGAGCTGTGTATGGGTATTCTTGTTGCTATAGTTACCTTTAATGCAGCATAGCCTTCAAATTTCTAAAGGGATGGATGGCCATTGCCATATGTTTAATGTGAGGAGTAGAGTGCCAGAGAGTTTATATCAATATTCCTGCTCCTCTCAAGTGTGAGTCACCCTGCATTGCTGTCCTTCAAGTATTACAATTGCTTGTTAACTCATTAAGATTTTCCTGCTTTCTTCTCAATCTTAGGCCCTATGTGCTTGAACCTCAGGTATAGGGCCTTTTCATCATTCCTCTCTGCCCACAATAGCAAATAACCTCTGCTCCCCTCCTCATTACTATGACTACAGCTGTCAGATTTCCAGCCCCTCCCACAGTGGTAGATGACATCTGCCTGCTATCAGTGAAGGTTCAGAGATCCAGGCTGCTTTTCCACCCTTGTGCCACCAGCAGTACACATTTCTTTGTAGCAGAGAAATGTGAGTGCGCTGATGACTTTCCTGCCCAGCATTCACCAGCACCTTATACTAATGTAGGATATAAAATGCTGGGGAATCTTCAGATTTCCCTGTTCCCCTTTAAATATTGGCAGGTCCTGCATACTTGTACCAAGGGGGACAGGTGTCTTATCAAGTCTCCAGCCCTACAACCATTGTGTCTCATGAGCAGTTCTTGGAGGCCTTGGAAAGAAATAATTAGATGATACATACCAGCATTTTCTTCAGTACTTCCAATGATCCTAAAATGTCATACTAGTTTAACTTAAGATTTTTTTAAAATAACTGTTTTCCTTTTACCATCTTCCATGTCATCTTTCCCTGCTCTGACACAGGTAAGTGAGTTTTTGTGCCTAGTCTTCATGAGTTGGTTTATTAACCTTGGAACTCAGTTGCTATGGTTATCTTGTAACTGCAGATTATTGGGCTCAAAACCTGTGATTTTGTATATTATCTATTTAGCTGGTTCATTCTCACTACTAGAAGAGAAGATATTTTTTGAAGTGTTTTATACCTGAGATAACGAGTAATCCTGACTTTGTATTTAAGTAATACATTTTTCCATATTTCAATTGGTTTATTTTTATTTTCTTCATTTCTGCTCATAATCATTTCCAAAATGATGGATTATATCAATGTATACAATTAGTTTGACTAACCTGACTACATGTACTAATTAGAAAATACTTTCAGTATACATCTTCTAGCATATCAGTTACGCACTGAATGATAATTTTACTATGACATTTCCCAGTCCCTTTCAAAATATTTACCCTTTCTTCTCAGTTGGCAGGTTCTAGTTGTATATTTATTTCAGAGAGAAAAAAAACTCAGTGCTTGCTTTGTCCTAGTGATTGTGTTAAGTGCTGTGAGCCTTTAACAAATCAGAAAAGAATACTTTTCCTAAAATATGGGAGATAGAGAATTAAACAAGTTTTAAAACAATGTAACATGCTAAAAAAAGTGCCACAGGAGCAGAGTCAGGACTTCTGTTTCTGAAGACATAAGGGATCCCTACTCAGAAGAAGTTATACCTGAGCTCAGTTATGTAGCATTTCTCAAAGGTTAGAATTTCAAGCATTTGACTTTTTTTTTTTTTTTTTAATATTTTATTCATGTCTAGAGAGAAGGGCAGGGAGACAGACATCAATGTATGGTTGCCTTTTACCTGCCTTCAGCTACAGACCTGGCTGGAGGCCTGGCTTGCAACCTGGTTATGTACCCTGGCTGGGAATCGAACCAGTGACCTTTGAGTTCACAGGCTGGCTCCAATCCACTGAGCCACCAGCCAGGGCTGCATTTGACATTTTTAATTTATACTATAACCAATATCTAAACTACAAGATGCATTTGTTCAGGTGTTGGTCATTGGTTTATTTTATATTAAATAAACACACTCTTTATTCAAAAGATTTTCTTTATTCTTGAATATTCAAAACAAAACAATAATTCCTTCATTTAAAGATTACTTTTGTTATCCTTGTTGGACATAAATGCATACCTAGTTTGATCATCACCATCTCAACCACCTGAGAAACACTGGACACATTAATGAGACAACACTAAAAATATAAAAAGTACTTGATTTTTTGAAATTAATAATAGTTATTTGCTAATAAAATTTTAGCTACAATTTAATTTATCAAGTCATAATATATGATACACAATTCTCTCAGTCATTTCTAATTTTGACCTATAGCTATGGTTTAATACAAACTCCTTGGTTCTGCCATATTACCTAATTTGCTATGGTGGTGACAACTGTTATTTTTCACTTTATTGGGAGATAAAACAATCACTTGGATCCAGATAGGCTGTCACTTTTCATTATTCTGGGTAGCCTGATATACCATACAAAATTAACCAACATGTTGTAGGAGTCACTATGATTATGTGTGGTTTCATGGTAATAATCAATATAAATCTGGCATTTGATCCTGAAATCAATTACTACCAAAGACATCTTAGACCCAGATTGCCAGCAAGGAAATCTACTGAGCTATAGTGAGTCAGAGTAAATAAAGAATGATAAGTCTTAAACTCTAGAGATGTCATACAATCCTATGGTTATGTGTCTCAGAGTTTAAGTCAATATGACTTTAAAAGAGTAGAAATGTCAGGAATGTTCACACTTAACCATGAATGATGAAAATGTGTTTGTAGTAACAACTCAGTGAAATCTAAAAGTATTTGTGCAGAAGAAAAATAAATAATCCAATGTGCTAAAACAAGGCTTTTATTGAATAGAGAAGTGTGTGTGTGTGTGTGTGTGTGTATGTGTATGATTTTACGCTTTGCCTTATGTTTGAAAGGGTGACTTGCAAAACATTGTAAAGAAAATGTCCACAATAATTTCTGACTTAAAATACCCTAGTTGTGCTATATTATAAATAAGTGAACCCATACAGTGAGAAAAAATGTTAAGTAGAGATTTTCGGTCCAGTTAATATTTTGAAACAATTTGAGATTTCCAAGAAGCTGAACAATAATACAGTGAGATCCTATAAAGCACTTAGCCAAACTTCCTGAATGATAACAACTTACGTAATCATAATACATTTATCATAATCATGAAATAGACTTTGGTACATTGCTATCCATACGTTATTCAGATTTTAGTAGTTTAAGTATATTTTATTATGTTATTACAGTTATCCCAATATTTTTCCATTTGCCACCCCAACTCAGTAGCCCCTTCCTTCCAGCAATCCCCTCTTTTAGTTCATGTCCATGTTTGTGCACGTAAGTTCTTTGGCCTCTTCATTTCCTTTACTATTCTTTTTTTTTTTTTTTTTTTTAGATTTTATTTATTATTTCCAGAGAGAGGGGAAGGGAAAGAGGGAGAGAGGGAGAGAAGAATCAATGTATGGTTGCCTTTCACCCACCTCCAGCCACAGACCTGGCTTGCAACCTGGTTATGTGCCCTGTGTGGGAATTGAACCAACAACCTTTGTGTTCGCAGGTCGGTGCCCTATCCACTGTGCTACCAGCCAGGACTTCCTTTACTATTCTTAACATCCCCCTGTCTGTTTTGTACCTACCAGTTATGCTTCTTAATACCTGCATCTTTTTACCCATTCTCCCCCTCCCCATGGATAGCCCTCCATATGGTCTCTATATCTATGATTCTGCTCCTGTTTCATTGTTTTCTTAGTTTGTTATTGTTTTTGTTTTTTTAGATTCGGTTGTTGATAGTTGTGAGTTTGTTGTCATTTTACTGTTCATAATTTTGATCATCTTTTCCTGAATAAGTCCCTTTAACATTTCATATAATAAGGGCTTGATGATGATGAAGGCCTTTAGCTTTACCTTGTCTGGGAAGCACTTTATATGCCCTTACATTTTAAGTTGTAGCTTTGCTGGATAGAGAAATACTGGTTTTAGGTCCTTGCCTTGAATCACTTTGAATACTTCATTCCAGTCGCTCTTGCCTCCAAAGTTTCTTTTAAAAAATCAGCTGATAATCTTATGGGAATTCATTTGTAGGAAACTCTCTTCTCTTCTTGCTTTAAGATTCTCTCTTTATCTTTAACTTTTGGCATTTTAATTATGATGTATCTTGGTGTGGCCCTCTTTGGGTCCAACTTGTTTGGGACTCTCTGTGCTTCATGGACTTGTTTGTTGCCATCCTTCACCAAATTAAGGAAGTTTTCTTTCATTATTTTTTTCCAAATAAGTTTTCAATTTCTTGATCATCTTCTCTTTCTGGCATCCCTGTAATTTGGATTTTCACACTTTTGGAGATGTCCCAGCATGTTTTTATTCACTCCTCATATATATATATATAGAGAGAGAGAGAGAGAGAATTCTTATTTCTTCATTCTATACTAGCTGACTGTTTATTCTTTCCTTATGTTCCAATGCATTTATTCGAACTCTGGACTCCTTGCCTTCACTATGGGTCCGTATGGAGTTTTCTTTATTTCACTTAGTGTAGCCTTCATTTCCTCCTTTATGCATTTGCCATACTCAGTAAGATTTCAACAGTTATAAACATTCATTTTTTAAACAAATTTATTATATAGTTCTCTGAAACTATATAGGTAACAACCACCACAATCAAGATCCATTATTGTTCCGTTATCACAGAGATGCTTATGCTATCTTGTCTAAATCTCTCCCCAAACCCAATTCTCAAATATTCATCTGTTCATCACTATAAATTTTAATTTAAAAAGCTATAAAAATGGAATGTAGTATATAAGTTGTTGATATTAACCATTTTCACCTAGCATATTGCTGTTGAGATTCATCCAAATTGTTGCACATATGAATAGTTCTTTCTCTTTTACTGATGAATAACTCTACTGTATGTTTACCACCATTTTATCCATTTAAACTTTTTCAGTTTGTTTTCTATTAAAATGAAATTTCTATGTACATTCTTATGTTTTGTTTTGTTTTTGTTTTTTTTAATTTTATCATATACTTCCTTTTTTCTAGGGTAAATACCCACAACCTATGGATTATATAGTAAGTGTGTACCATATTAGAAAATGCCAAATTGATTACCAGTGTGATTATAATTTTACATTTACACCAGTAATACATGAGAAACTCGCTTGCTCTATAACCTTATGAGCACAGGTCAACGTTGTTAATATTTGTTTTTCTTTTAGCCATTCTAATTGATATTTAGTAGTATTTAATTTTGGCTCTCTTTTGCATTTCCCTGATGGCTAGTGTTATTGAACTTTTTTCATGAAGTTATTTACAACATGTATAACCTTATTATAGTGTATGCATATGACTTTTGTAAATTTTATTTGTTCATTTATTCATGTTACTTGTTTTCTTGTTTTGAGAGTTTTGAGATTTTTAAATATATATAATCTAGATGCAAGCTTTTCATTGCGTATCTGAATTGCAAATATTTTCTCTCCCAATCTGTGCAAATCCTTTCGTCTTCTTAAACAAACATTTACAAACTTGATAAAGTTAAATATATCCAATTTTATTTTAATTTACCATATTTTAATGTTTTAGGTAAGAAATCTAATACTAGATCTGCCTACTCTATTAGATATTAGATGTTTAGTATTTACATACCTATAAACGAAGAAATGATTTATCTAATATATCCAAGGTTATAAAAATATCTCATATTTTTCTTCTAGAATATTTATAGTTTTTAATATTTATACCTGCAATCTATTATGAGTAACATTTTGTATTTTGCTCAATGTATGGAATAAAACATACTTATTTTTATGTATGAATTTAAAATTTTTCTAGCTTATCGATTTATTAAAAAATAATCTTACTGAAATTGGAATTGCATTAAATATGTAGTGAAATATTGCATAAACTTGGGGAGAATTGAGAGGTAAATTGTTCAATTTTTTGATCCACGAAAATTTATTTTAGTAATATTTTATAGCTTCCATGGTACAAGGCTTATGTACCATTTATTTAGTTTGTACTTTTGATGCCATTTTAAATGTTATTATTATACTTTATATTTTTATATAAAATAATATTTATTAATCTTATATCCTGTAATTTTGTTAAACTCCTTTATTTTTTATAAAGGATTTTTTTTGTAGGATCCACTGTATTTTTTACATAGATGATCTTTCTTGTGAATAAGCACAATTTGCTTCTTTCTTTTTAATTTGCAAATATTTATTTGTTTCATTGTTCTCATTTCACTAAGTGGAATCTGTAAGACAAGGTTGAAGGTAGGTGATAAACATGGACATTCTTTCTTATACCAAATCTCAGGGGTACCTTTAGATATGATGCTAGTTGTAGGTTGCAAAAGTGCTTCAATTAGGTTGATGGGTTTCCTTCTACTTAAGTTTTCTGAGAGCTTATCAAGAATAAATGTTGAAATTTGTTAATACAGAAATGCAATAAAAGGCAATGTGGGAAACTTAAACCTTATATTTTTGCAATAAACAAAAGTTATTCATGATATATTTTTAGATTTAGTTTGGTGAAATTTGTTAAGAGTTTTTACTTACATGAACGTGGATATTAGTCTTAACACATTGTTGATCAACAATTTTATAAAAAAGTTAATGCCAGTGAAAACATGATTAAACTCTTGTAGCAAACTACACCCATCTTGTTCATTAAGTTTTCTTCTTTTTATAATGTCTTTCTCTGATACTGGTATAAAGTCATGCTAATTTCATAGAATGAACTGGAAAATGTTACCATTTTTTATTACATTTTTATCTAGGGAATACTTTATTGTCTTGAGTGTAAAGTTAACATTGCACAAGCAGGGAAGGGGGCTGGAAAGTATTTCTTTACTTTCAATATTCAGATTCTGTATAGATTTGTTAGTATTTCTTTACATGTTTGGAAGTATTCTTCAATGAAGACGTCTAGGCCTGAAATTATGTTCTGGTTTTGTTTTGTTTTGTTCTGTGTTTCAGAAATATAATGTATTCAGTATGACTGAGAAACTCCTAGCCCTTCTTAATTGAGCTCTGATGCTTTGTGACTTTTAAGAAATGTACCTAGGTTGTTAAATGTATTTGCATAAAATTGGCATATTTTTATTATATATATGGAAAGAGAGAGGGTATGTGTTTGTGTTTGTAGTAATGACACCTCTTTTATCCCTCACATTCTACTTGATGTTTACTCACCTTTTTTGGATATGAACTTAATTGATCTCCTAAAGGATTCAGCTTTTGGTATGATTGAATTTGTCTATTTTTTAAAATTAAATTTCCACTCTGATAGTCCTTCTTCTACATTTTTCTTCTTACACTCTTTCATTTGATTTCTTTTTTTAAAATTACTCAAATCAGAGCCTGAAGTTTTGATTTTGGACCTCTATTAATTTTCAGTTATAGGGCTTACTGTTGCAAATTGTCCCCTAAAATACTTTAACAATATTCCACAGATTTTAATATATTATGTTTTTGTTTCACTGTGTTCAAAATAATTTATAATTATTCTTTTGATTTCTTCTTTGATCCATATCTTAATTAGAATTGTATTACTTAAGTTTCCAAATATTTGGAGATTTTTCAGATATTTTTCTGTTATGGATTACTTAAAATTTAATGTTATAGAATATAGGGCTTGTATAACTTTAATTCTTACATATATTGAGGCTCATTTTCTCCTGTTATTAGGTTTGAGGTAGAGTATACAATAAATGTCAACTGCATAAAGCTGGTTGAATTGCTTTTTATTGAGTTTTTTTCTAATTGTCCTGTCACTGAATTTTTTTAACACTTTGAGTATACTTGAAATTATTTTTTCTTGCATTTTAGTACTGTTTTATTTATTTTGAAGGTCTAAGGTACAATTTTTGATTCATATATCTCCACATATGAATTGTTACCAATATCAATATGCAAATAACTTCTTTATCCTTGGTAATATTATTTGCTTTGAACCTTACTTTGTATGGTGTTAATATAGCCACCTTAGCTTTGAAATTAACATTATCATGGTAAACCCTCTACCATTTTTCATTTAAGTCTATTTGTAATGTAATATTTAATAAGAGTTTCTCTCTTTGTTGTTATTTTTTAATATATTTATTAATTTTGCTATTATAATTGTCCCAATTTTCCCCACTTTGTTCCCCTCTACCCAGTACCCCATTTTCTCCAGCAATGCCCTGCTTAGTTTATGTCCATGAGTCATGCATATAAGTGCTATGGCTTCTCTATTTCCTTTGTTCTTCTTAACATCCCACTGTCTATTCTGTAACCACTAATGTGTACTTTTTTTTTCCTTTCACATCCAGACAGTTCACCACTTAATTACTGCCTTCTCTCAGCTTCTCAGGTCATATTAATACAAAGTTTTCTTTTCATTATTCCAAAATGCCTACATTAATTCATTTGTTTAAAGAATTACTCTTTTAAGTAATATGAATTGCAATATTACCAAACACATGCAAAGAATACACTTATACTCATATATATGTTTACACATATTTAAAGTACATAATGGATTTTGAAGAGTTAATACAAAAAATTTAAAATATGCTAGTATCTTCTATAATTATTACATGTTAAATGATAGTATTTTAGATATATTGTAGCAAATTAAGCATTTTCTTCTTTAATACTTATTTTACTCTGGAATGCTATCTTTGTGAAATATATCACAGAAATGGTGTATTGCAGAACTCACTTTTGTGAAAGTTGACCTAGAGACAGTGCCAAACCCATAATAAAAAAATGAGTTTGGTTTTTGAGTCAGATCCTCCCACCTCCAATAATACAACTCAACTTTATTTTAAACTACTGGAACTACAACTTATTCCCTTTGGAGTTTTCCATCTTAAATAGTAGATTCATTTATTTAGGCTATACACAGCTCTTATTTCTTTCTATACCCTCTGTTTTTTCCTCTACATGTGTTTTACAAGTTGAAGACTTCAGAAATAATGGCACTTGCAGTGCTCAGCCAGTCCCCAGAGTAGAAATTATTATGTCTACTAAGTTGAGTTAAAAAATAAAAATCCCTAGGATTTAAATAATTTTGTAGAATAGTATTGTAGCTATGTTTTAAACTTGTGGTTGACTTCCTATGTGGTCCTAAACTAACGCCTGAACTATTTAAGAGTTTGTTGAGGTAGGGATTAGGTATGTTCACATTTCAATAATAAAGTTTACTATAGCATTCATTCCTTTTCCCAAGCATCCCCAGTTTGGGTGCCTTCATAACTGGAAATGTATATTTCCACCATTTAGTTGAAAGGAATCTCATCTAATTTACATGCTAATATGAGAATATATATTGTCTATGTACACAAATCATATAGTTCAGTAGTTTGCAACTTCCATCCAAATGGGTCTTCATTCTCAGCATCTTTTCTAACCTAAAGATTTACTGATCTCACAACACACCAACAACCAGTTGGTTGCTATTTAAAACATAAATTGCTAACAAAATCTATATATTACCTACCCACAAATAAGCACATATTTTGTAACAGTGAATAAGAAAGATAGTATGTCTTCTATGTAATATACATCTACATTTTACCTTTTTCTTCTTCCCTAACTGCATTTGATTTTTCTGAGTTATTGCAAGTAACATGATTTTCTCATATTGTGAAAGATTCCAATCTAAGAAAAGACCTGCAGTAATGCAGATACAAGTAATATTCAAAATTATAATTTATTTAGTAAAATCTATTTATAACAAGATCACTTCAAAGCATTCATAAGTTAAAGTTGGTTCTTATCCATTCAGCTGCCCTACGTCTTTTGGTTGGTGCATTTAATTCATTTACCTTTGTACCTGTGTTTCTGTCTGTCTCTCTGTTTCTTCATCTTCTTAAAGCAGACCCTTTAGTATCTCTTGCAATGCTGATTTGACGGAGATGTATTCTTTTAGACTTCTTTTGTCTGGGAAACTCCTTATTTCACCTAATTTCCATTTTGAATGAGAGCCTTGCTGGGTAGAGTATTGATGGTTATAGGTCTTTGTTTTTCATTGCTTGAAATATTTTTTGCCATTCCCTTCTGGCTTGTTGTGTTTCTGTGGAGAAATCAGCTGAGAACCTTATGGGAGCCCCATTGAATGTTATTAACTGCTTCTCTCTTGCTATTTTTAGGATTCTCTCCTTGTCTTTGAAATTTGCCATTTTCATGATGATTGGTCTTAGAATGGGCCTGTTTGGGTTCATCTTCCTTGAGACCCTCTATGCTCTCTGAGCTTTCATGAGTTTTTCCCTCCTCAAGCTAGGGAAGTTTTCTGTCATTACTTTTTCAAAGAGGCTTTCTATCCCTTGCTCCTCCTCTTCTTCTTCTGGTATCCCTATGATACGAATGTTATTACACTTCATGTTGTCCTACAGCTCTCTTAAAACCTCTTCATTCTTTTTCAGTCTTTTTTCATTTTGTTGCACTGACTGGGAATTTTTTTCTACATTGACTTCCAGCTTGCTGATCTGATCCTCTGCTTTCTCTAGCTTGCTTTTGATTCCTTCTACTGTGTTCTTCAATTCAGAAATTGTATTCTTCATTTCCTCCTGGCTCTTATTGATGGGTTCTGTGTCCTTTTTAATGCTGGTATAGTTCTTAGTAAGTTCCTTGTAGCTTCCCTGGAGTTCTTTGTAGTTCACCTGGAGTTGTTTGTAGCTTTCTTTGAATTTGCTGAGCTCATTGAGCTTCTCTATCATCATTATTTTGAATTCCATGTCTGATAGTGTGCTTGCCTCTATTTCATTTTGCACTCTTCCTGGGGATTCCTCCTTTCCATATGCTGAGGGGTTATTCCTTTGTCTCCCCATTTTAGGTGACTCTTGTTTGTTTCTGCTTCTTGGATTGGTGTGCTTTGACTTACTGTCTTAGTGGTGCGATCTTCTGTGGTGTAGAGGTGCACTTTTTTTACTTCCTGACTCCATGTTTGGTGATGTCAGCGGATGATGTCCCAGTCTGGGCCTAGTCAGTCAGTTGGAGACTATCAGAGATCCACTGTCTTTGTCTCCTTTAGTTGTTAATCCAATCATTCTGTGAGCAGTGGTCAGTTTTAGCCACCTCTGGGCGGGGCAGATGAATTCAGTTGTTAATCCAATCAACCAGTGATCTGAGGTCAGGTTTAGGCACTGCTGGGTGGGGTGGATTAATCCCTATGGGTGGGGCTGTGGGTGCCCCTCAAGCTCCTGCCTTTTGGAGAAGAGGGGTCTGCTGGCTGTATAGGGGATGGGTTAGGACTGGATTCACAAGCTGCTCCCCCAACTCTCCCCCTAAAACCACTGACCCAAACTTTCCCCAAGCTTCTCTAGTCCACTGTGCCCTTTCTCTGCTGGAGCCCAGGGTAGGTGGGTGCCACTCTATTTTTGTGTGTGGTCCCTTTAAGAACTCCATCTCTCTGTCAAGCCAGCTAAACCTGGTGGCTTTTTGCTTTTCACAGCTGGGTGCTGTTTTACTCTCAGCTTTGTTGCTCTAGGCTGGGAAGCCCATTTGGGGGTTTAGATCCCACCCTTCTCAGGTGGAACCCCCAGCTGCTGAGATGTTTGTTTGTCCCTTCAGCTGCCACCCATGGGAGCCCTGCTAGCCTCTCATATCTCCTCATTTCCTACCAGTCATGTTGTGATGAATTGGCCACTTCTGTTCTGTCCATAATATAAGGCTTCTCTCCAGTTGGTGTTCTGTTGGTTATTCCAGATGATTTTTCCCCAATTAAGTTGTAATTCCAGTTTGGTCTTGAGAGGAGATTGGTGTAGTTCTACTCATTCCTCTGCCATCTGGGTTCTCTTTCAATATGGGTTTCTCTTAATGGGTATAGAATTAGTCTTAATTTTTATATTTATTATAAAAGCCTTGCACTTTAAGTGGAGTGCTTAAAACCTTTTTATTTAATGTCATCATTATAATAGTTGGATTTAAATTTCTGTTATTGCTATTTGGTATAATTTTCCCCATCTGACTTTGTTTCCCATTCCTTTTTTATTTTTTATTTTTTGTCAATTTCTATAAAAATTTCCTAATGCTTACACTTTTATTTATTTATTTATTACTTATTTGTGTACATATCTAACATTTTGTGATAAACAGTGGTTGCTTTCAGGCCTGTTGTACATGCTCAACTTGTCGCAATCTGCCTTTGTATGATATGCTTCATGCATTGTACAAGAATCTTAGAACATGTGTTTAATCCTACCTCTATGTTATTATTATATTCATTTATTATACTTTGGCATGTGTAATAAACCATACACTGTGTTGCCTTTTTTCCCTTAAATTACTGATTATCTTTTAAGAAAATTTGCATGTTTTGGGGAAAAAAATCTATATACTTATTCACAGTTACCATTTGTGTTGTTCTTCATAACATTACATAGCTCCAGATTTCTATTTTGTAACATTTTCCTTCTGCTTAAAGACTTCCTGTATCATTTTTATTACAGCAGCATGTCTAAAGATAGGTACTTTTGAATTTTTATGTCAAAAATATGTCTTTCCCTCTATATTTAAAAAAAAAATTCTTGTAATCAAATTTTTCTAAACTATGAAAAAGATCGCTGAGCTTAGGTTTTAGGGTTGGCAGTCATCTCTTTACTGTTTTCTGGTCAGATATTTGCTATATTTCTTAATTTGACATCCCTGTACACATTGTAAATTTTTGTTCTTGGGCTTAATTCAAAGTTTTCTTTCTCCTTTTATACAAATATGCAACAGTATTATTAGCTATTAATTCACTATTAACAGCATAGTTAACTATAGTTGCCATTGATGTAATTACATCCACATGACACCAATTTTATGAGAAAATTTATACCATTTAACTTCTTTCACCCATTTTCACCCATTTTGCTAAACCCCCAACCTCTTGCCTATACTCAGACAATAATCCATAGGTTCTATCTATGAGCTTTTGAAAGATATTTACATTTGACATTTTATCATATTTGTGTTCCTCTAACTTAATTCACTTAGTATAATGCCCTCAATTTCAACCCATGTTATCACAAATGGAAAATTTTCAATTATTTTTATGGCTGAATATATCATTATATATGCATATGTGTGTGTGTGTGTCACATTTTTTTAACCACTCATCCCTCAAAGGACATTAAGGTCGTTTCCATATCTTGGTTATTGTAAATAATGCTGCAGTGAAAATCAGGATGCATATATATTTTCAACTTAGTGTTTTTGTTTCCTTCAGATAGATACCTAGAAGTGGAATTGCTGGATCATAAGTTGGTTCTATGTTTACTTTTTTGATAAACCTCCATATTATTTTCTACAGTGGCTATACCAGTTTACCTTCCCACAAACAGTGCACAGGGGCTTCCTTTTCTTCACATCCTCATCAAGAGGTATTTTGTACCTCTTCTCTTTTTTGACAATAGCAATTCTAACATATATAAAGTTATATCTCACTATGGTTTTGATTCACATGTGATGCTGAACACATTTACATGCACCTGTTGGCCATTTGCATGTCTTCTTTAGAAAATGCCTATTCAGATCCTCTGCTTATTTTTAATCAGATATTTTTGTTATTGAGTTGTATGAGTTTTTAAATGTTTTAGATAGTCATTTCTTATTAGATATATGATTTGTAAGTATTTTATCCATTTCATAGGTTGCCTTTTTATTTGTCTGATGGTTTCTTTTGCTGTGCAAAAGATTTTTAAGTTTGATGTAGTCACACTTGTTGTTTTTCTTTTTTGTTGTTGTTGTTAACTTTGCTTTTGGGGTGGATCCTAGAAATCCCTGCCAAGACCAAAATCAATAAGCTATTGCCTATGTTATCTTTAAGAAGTTTTTTTGGTTTCAGTGCTTACATGCAAGCCTTTGGTCCAATTTGAGTTAATTTTTGTGTATGACGTAAGATAGTAGTTCAGTTTCATTCTTTTGTATCTAGATGCCCAGTTTTCCCAGACCTTTTTATTTAAAAGGCTGTGCTATTCCCATTGATTATTTTTGTCCCTTTGTCATAAATTAATTGACCATGTAAATTGGGTTTATTTCTGAGCTCTGTTTTGTTCCTCATAGCTATGTGTCTATTTTTATGCCAATAGCACACTATTTTGATTACTATAGCTCTGGAATATAGTTTGAAATTAGGGAGTATGATGACTCCAGCTTTGTTCTTTTTTCTTAAGATGACTTTGGTTATTTGTGATCTTTTGTGGTTCCATTCAAGTTTTTGCATTGTGTGTTCTACTTCTTGAAAAAAATGCCATTGGGATTCTGATAGGGATTACATTGAAACTATAGATAGATTTTTGTAGTATAGACATCTTAATATTAACTTTCTAATCCATAAACACAGAATATCTTTTCATTTATTTGTGTCCTCTGTTTATTTCATCAATGCCCTATAAGCTCAATACACAACAAACCATAACTTAAGATACAATAAAAACATTTCTAAGAGGGAAGTTCATAGTGACAAATGACTGCCTCAAGAAACAAGAAAGTCTAAAATAAATAACTTTACAAGTCAAGAAACTAGAAAAAGAACAAATTATACCTAAAGTAATAAGTGGGAAAATAACAAGGACCAGAACAGAAATAATAAAATTGAGGTTAAGAAGATACTAGAAAATGTCAATAAAACCAAGAACTGGTTCTTTGAAAAGATAAACAAAATTTACAAACCCTTATCCAGACTCATCAATAAGAGAGGGTTCAAATAAAATTAGAAATACAAGAAGAAACATAGCTGATGCCACAGAAATACAAAGGATCATAAGATACTTTAATGAACAACTATATGCCAAAAAGTATACAGTGTAGAAAAAATGAATTAATCCCTAGAAACATACAATCTTCCAAGACTGAACTATGAAGAATAGAAAATGTAAGCAGACCAATTACTAATACGGAGATTTAATCAGTAATTTTAAAAAGTCTAGGGCCAGGCCCTGGCTAGTAGCACAGTGGTTAAGGTGCTGGCCTGCGAACCCAAAGGTCGCAGGTTTGATTCCCCAGCCAGGGCACATAACAAGGTTGCAAACCAGGTCTCCAATCAGGTCTGTGGCTGGAGGCAGGTGAAAAGCAACCATACATTGATGTCTCTCTCCCTCTCTGCCTCTCTCCCTTCCCCTCTTTCTAAAAATAATTAAATAAAATCTTAAAAAAAAAAAAAAAAAGTCTAGGGCCAGACAGCTTCACTAGTGAATTCAAACAAAGAATTAGTTGTCATACTTCTCAAACTCTTTCAAAAATCAGAAGATGAGGGAATGCTTCCAAACTCATTTCATAAGACCATCATTATCATGATCCGAACACCAGACAGGAATGCCACAAGTAAAGAAAGTTATAGGTCAATAGACCTAGTAATATAGATGCAAAGATCCTCAATAAAAAAAAACAAAAAACAAATTCAACAATAGATTGAAAAATCATAAACCATGATAAAGTGGGATTTATTCCAGGGATACAAGGATAGTTCAACATTTCACATCAATCAATATACACCACAATGACAATAAAAAATGAAAATCATATGACCATCCTAAGAGATACAGAAAGAGCATTTGTCATTAATATTCATTTATGATTAAATGTTCTCAATAATGTGGGTATAGCAGGAGCATACCTCAGCCTAATAAAGATCATCTATGACAAGCGAAGAGCTAACATCTATTCAACAATGAAAAGCTGTAATTTTTTCCTCTAAGATCAGGAACACAAAGATATCCATTTTCACCATTTTTATTCATCATAGTATATAACTTTAGACAGAACAATTAGGCAAAAGAAAAGAAACATTTAAATTGAAAGTAAAGGAATAAAACTGTCAGTATTTGCAGATAATGTGCTTTTATATTTAAAAATTCTATAGATGTTACAAAAGCTATTAGAACTAAGAAACAAAAAACAAATTCTGTAAAGTTGTGGGACACAAATCAACACACAAAACTCTGTTGTGTTTTCATACTAATAATGAATTAACAGTAAGAACAATTAAGAAAATCATCCCATTTACAACTGCATCAAAAATGAATTTAAAAAACTTAGAAAAAATTAACCAAGGAAGCAAAAGTCCTATACATTGGAAACTAGGTGTTCTCCATCACTAATTTTTGTTTGTTTTTTTTTTTTTAACTTTTTTATTTTAAGACTTTTTATTTATTATTTTTAGAGAGAGGGGAAGGGAGAGGCACAGAGGGAAAGAGACATCAATGTATGGTTGCCTTTCACCTGCCTCCAGCTACGGACCTGGCTGGAGACCTGGCTTGCAACCTGGTTATGTGCCTGGCTGGGAATCGAACCAGAGGCCTTTGGATTCACAGGCTGGTGCCTTATCCACTGTGCCACCAGCCAGGGCTCTATCACTGTTTTTAAGTAATTGTATTATAATGTAACTTTGTTTAGCATTTTTTCTTTTTCTTATGCTTGATTCAATTATATTTTTTACCCTGTAGGTTTTTACTATTTATAAAATTCTTTAAAAATATTATTTAATTTTTTTTGTGTCTCCCCCTCTTTTGTTCTTATTATTGCTTTTTTCCACTTTTTCATTCTGGATAGATTAGAGTCCAGTGTCCTCAAGTTCATTGATATTTTCTTCTGTAATATTTAATCAATATAATCCCATCTAGTATATTATTTTACCTAAGAGATTATTATCTTAATATCTAAAAGTTCGACTTTATTTTTACTTATATTTACCATGTGCAATTTTTCCTCTAACTTTTCAATATGAACAAACCCTTTGTTCATAAAACTAGTTTTAACAACTAGTTTAGTGTCCAAGCCTATTAATTCTATTTTCATATCTGGGTCATTTTCAAATAATTGGTATTTTTTTCTTTTTATGGCTTGATAGTCTTACTTTTATGGTACCTGTTAACATTTGACATATAGCTTTTACTTTGTTGGCTTGTGACCATTGTGTTTGTTTATTTTTTTAAGCTTTGTCCTGGGACATGGTTGACTTATTGAAAATACCCTGATCCTTTAGAGTTTGCATTAAGTATTTTTAGTTTGCTCCATATCAGTATAGCTAAAATAGCTGACTGTTGTGGTTTGGGGAGACTTCCTTATGATTTGACCAAATATTATAAGAGTTTCAGCTGCAGTCAGCAAACATTTTTCCTAATTGTCAGATAGTAAATATTTCAGGCTTTGAGGGTTATGGAATCTTTGATGTTACTCAACATCTTCCATCAAGTGAGAAAGCAATAATAGATAATACAAAGAAATGGGTAGGGCTGTTTTTATAAATAATTTTATTTATAAAATAAACAGCAAATGATGAGCCATATTTGGCTTATGAGTCATAGTTTGCGGACACTTGCGTTAGAGAATGTCTTGAACACTTATAGTGGACATAATACCTTTCATGGTCTCTTTAGACAGTGAAATCTAAATCGTTTCTAAGTTTAAATTTATGTAGGAACATTCTTTCTTAAAATGTCCTTCAAAATAATTTTTATTTCTGTAGAGAGGGCAGAAATGGGTCAAATTTTGAACAATATTAAGACCTTACCTGAGACCTTTGGACAATTATAAGGGAATTGCTTCCTTGAAGAACAAAGGCACACTTCACAGCTTTAAATTAGTTTGGGGATAATTTCTTACTCTTTCAAATGAATTCCATGTGATGCTACTGCTAAAAGCTGTCCCATCTGCTGCATTTCTTTTACTCCTTTAACTGTATTGTCCTGGCATACAGAGATAAGGTTAGGTGATTGCTGACAAGTAATTTGTTATGGGTAAGCCCACTTACACCATTTATTAAAATTTTAAAGAATATATCAGATATTTTCTTTAATACCTTTGTCTTGCTATAGCTGAAAATTTTTTAAATGACATGTATCAATACAATAGAATATCAGAATAGTCTTTGAAAATAACTCCATAAAATGTATGTGGTATTTAAATGTGTGGATATTCTTAATGATCAATTCCCTTAGTTCCCCAAACTATTCCTTTTGGCAACTTTGCTTCTTCAATTCTGTCCCTTATGATGCTGTGTGTGATTGGGAGAATCAGTGATGGTAAGAAAAACACTGGAAGGCTTTATTATTGCCTTCTTGAGAGCAATGGACTAACCTTTTCCTCTGCATCCACTTCCTCAGCCTGTGATGTCATCATAGGTCTATAGAATTGTTGAAATCTTATAGACCTCATTACTCTGGAAAAGACAAAGAAATAACAAATGATTTAAAAACAGCAACAAAAAGTTGCAAATACTAATCAATGGTTATTGACTTAAAGAATTGCCATAAAGAATACAAGGAAGTCTATATGTTTTTGCCCTTGGAATCTTAGATTAAAATTGATGATGCTTGGATTCCTTATTACTTTACTCATATTCAGTCATAACTCTTACTACCTCATGATTCTGCAGTCCCTGGGTTGGGTATGAAAACAAAGATACTCATATTCCTGAACTTTTGACAAAACTGATTGTTAACATTAGTAGACTATGATATACTACAATAGGGAGATGCTCAGAATACTAAGGAAGTACAGAAAAGAGGTTAAAAACCAGCTTAAAGAATCAAAAAAAGATAGAAAGCTTGCTTGGTCTGAATTTTGAAAGAAAATAATATGCTATGCAAACCAAGATAAGCTTGAGGTGGGATAGAAAGTACTTTAGTCAAAAAGCTCACTCATACATGTCAGTGAACATGATCCATCAGGGGTACTAAAAGTAACTGAGTACAGTTGTAGCATAAAATGAAGAGCAGTGGTGATGAGAAGTAAACCAGAAAAAGCAGGGAAAGAACTTGAATGCATTACTCACTTTAAAAGAATTCAGTAAGGAATGCAACTCTGTGAATGTAAATAGAGAAGTAATTGTTATGACTGATACTTTCATGGAATTTTTGAGCAGTGAATTTAGAAGGTGAGGATCTTATTAGGCTATTTCAGGAATACAAATAAGAAATTATAAAAACTTAAACTAAAGGATTGGTTTCAAGACCATCTAAGAAAAAAATCAAAGACTATAGTGTTTGTTTTAAAATTAACATTAATAATAACATGTTTTATTAACATTAATAATGTAAGCATTTTCTGTATGCTGCCCAACACACTGGGTTGGCCCAAAAGTCCATTTAGTTTTCATTCTGAAAATAAGACACTTTTTTTGATTGAATATTTTGAGTGTGTTGGCTCTCGCCCACTATTGACTTCTACAGAGTAGAGACCAGGGGTACTGCTAAATATCTTCCTATGTATAACACAATTGGCCCAAATGTCAATATATCAAAAAAATGTTGCACATTCTCATCCATCTTCAACATTAAAATGGCTGCACAAAAATTTACCAATTTTGGTATTGTTTTAAAGTTATCTTGATATACAGTTGTCACAATAAAACCTAACCAAACTGTTTTAAGTGAAGTTAAAGATAACTAAACACTGACTAGTGCTACCATGTGCAAAAAACTAAACTTTTTGGCCAACCCAATAACTTTTATTTAATTTTTGTAAAAACTGTAACAGTATGAAATAAGTGTTATATCATACTCATTAAAACTAGTATTTAAATCTGGTGTGGCTGACCATAAAGTTCCTACTTTAGGTCAGGTTGTGTTAGAAATGCCTTTTGAATTTTAATTACATTTTACATGTATAATGTTGATATACCCAAGAGATAATAATGAAAAAATGTGTGTTTATTGTTTTAAATCTATAAATTTCATAATGATCAGCCTGTCATTTTTACATAAATGTATCAGAAACAATAAGGAAATATTAAGAAGAGATTATCTGCAGCTTTTTTGGAGAAATTGGCTGGGGACAAGAACTCTGAAAGAAAGCAAAGAAGGGGAGGTCAAAATGTAATTTTTTGGAAATCATATAAGGAAAAAGAATTAATGAGAGTATAATAGTCTCACCTCTGGCCAGTTTTAGCTAATATATGTATGGGCCATATTTTCCATCAGTCTGAGCAGTAAAATCATGTATAACATGAGCTGGCGCTGAACAGATTGGTAACAACATGCGGAAAAGACAGGCTGCTGAAGAAGAGTTGATTGGAATGTATCTTGGAGGAAGAATAGGATAACAGACACAGTGCAAAATACTTCAACCTTAGAGGCCAAGGTGAAGAGATAAAATATTTCAGATATATTAAGGTTACAGGACTTAGTTTTCCAAAATAGGGTTTAAAATTAAGCATGCTTTTTTCCAGTAGAATATTATAAGGCTACTTAGGAAGGCACATGTGATGAATTGTTCTAAATGTCCTTGAAATGGGACAAATGAGTCGCATGAATCAAGCATGGTGGGATTTGCTTGAGTTTGAAAACAGGTCACTTTAACTTTTCTAGAAATTTACTACTTGAAAAATTTAAGGAGTTTTTAAAGGAGTGTTTAAATTGTCTATCAGTGTTTAATGATGAGGAGAGCTATATTTAAATTTTAAATATTTAAAATTAATTGGTATATGAATATGAAATATAACTTAGATAAAATATCTATAAATCCAGAAAATATGCAAACTTTTTTTCCATCATAGGTCCTCTGTGTTTAAATGTAATTAGTGCTGTGCTTCATGCACTTGGGTACAGCTAACTCCATTTCATAATTACACTCAGTCCCCAGTGTAGGTTTTTCCTAAACAGAAAGGAAAAACTAGAGGTTTTCTTTTCCATGTTTTTATATAACAGGCATTAGGGACAAAAAGAGCAATAAATCACTGGAATCTGTATATCTTCTATATATAAAGAAATATTCAGCCAGCTGTCAGCCTGTGCAGCCGAGAACCTCAAATGAGCTGACCTACTTATAGTTCAGTGCAGCGTTCCCTTTTCTGTCTCAGTTCATTATACCTTTAAAGACAACTCAGTTTATTTATTTTAAAAAAAGAAAGAAAAGATCCTCATTTTTATTTTATTTAATTTTGATGATGTTATATTTCTTATGATTCTTTTTGTTTTTTAGTAGAAAACTTGCTGCTTTAAAGAAATTTTTTTCCTCCATTTCTAAACACTGCATTCTCTGTGTCACAGTCTTTCAAATTTCCCCAAATGGCAGTCAAGTCTCTGCCA
This sequence comes from Noctilio leporinus, assembly GCA_004026585.1. Classification (NCBI taxonomy): domain Eukaryota; kingdom Metazoa; phylum Chordata; class Mammalia; order Chiroptera; family Noctilionidae; genus Noctilio; species Noctilio leporinus. The sequence continues at coordinate 37,980 of PVIW01008366.1, forward strand.
AGTTTATCAATGCCATTTTGTTCCCAGGAGAGATGATTTTTCTCTCATTTCCCAAATGCCAACTGTATACCAGCAAATGAGCTTATACAAGCTGAAAAATAGAAAGTGTGAGGATCAGAGAAAGGGACCTACATTCTGTTTTATCATCATTGTTTATGCTAGTGTTTTATTCTTTATGTGTACTTTAAAACTATATATAAAATAAATAGTATGGTTGTCCACACTTACATTGTACCAGAAGAATGAGGTCATTTTCCTGGCTGGTGGCACAATGGATAAGGCATCAGCCTGTAAACCCAAAGGTCGCTGGTTCGATTCCCAGCCAGGGCACATAATCAGGTTGCAAGCCAGGTCTCCAGCCAGGTCCATAGCTGGAGGCAGGTGAAAGACAACCATACATTGATGTCTCTCTCCTTCTCTGCCTCTCTCCTTTTCCCTCTCTCTCTAAATATAATAAATAAAATCTTTAAAAAAAGATTAAGTCATTTCTTCTGAAGTTTCTCACAATGAACATCTCAGCTAATATATATTATATATGTAAATATATTTAACTATATATATATCACATGAAATAATTAATATAACAAAACATGTAGATATACTTCATTTAATGTTACTGTATCAGGGAAAACTGTTTTAGGTACTTACAAAATGTATAATTTTACATAAAGGTCAGTTTCTGACGTGGCACATCTGTGCTTAGCACAATGCCATGCACAGAGAATTTTAAAAAGAAAGTTGTAAAACAAGTCTCAGATTACACACACACATACACACACATACACACACACACACTATTATCATTCAATACCTTCCCGTATTCATCAGTACTTTAAAAATAAGGATATTTCTATAGTAGTCAAGATAGGTTAAACTACATTATATCAACTAAGTCCCCAACATCTTTATATTAATATAAGATTTTATTGTTTCCCCATCTAAGTCAAATGCTTGCTAACCTTCCCTCCTGCCTTTTGAAACTGGCATATTTTAAACACATGAGTCTAAAATATGAATAACATGGATAAAGGTGAAAAAAAATGTGGCTCTTCACTTTCATTTGCTAAAAGTAACTGAGAAAAGAGGTATTATGTACCTTCCAATCTTAAGAACTAAAGACGTATGCACCCACTGGTTCAAAAATATAAGCTTAGCTCTATGCCTAGAAAATTAGCTCACTTGGTAAGCTCAAAGCATTGTTTATGTTATAAATTGTCTGAAAAGTATACCTCTCAAAAACAAAAGTTCTCAGAGGTTATCTAAAACAAATTTGGCAAGCATACACATGCAGTTATATAGGTTGGTATTTTAATAGTTTGAGGCACACTACCACTTACAAACTGAAATATTTTTAATAGCAAAAACAGTAACTGAAAAAATTCTATGAAACTTCAGCATTCTGAGGCATGAGTTATACCTATAGTAGGTGTTGATTTAATTAAACTATTTAGGGATAGGTTTACTTTAAGTACCAGTACTTATCTCTATTTATTTCTATTCTGTCTCTGGAAACTTAGAAACTAAAATTCCAAGAGTCATGTTTATCTAGAGTCCTCTAAGTGAATTCTGTTTGTCCTTGAGAAGCAATAGTTTGAGATCTGGAAAAGAAACAGAACCATTTTTTATTTCCATCAACAGTCAGGTCAGGCATGTGGGTTTCACCCAGGGCAGGGTCACATTTTACTATGTCCATTGTCCCTTTCTCATGTATCCATTTTAGGAGTGAAATATGCAGCAGTTTCTAGAGTGTTTTGTATTTATGAGGAGCAAAAACTCTCAAAGAAATATAATTGTGATAGAATGACATTCCTACTAAGAATATACATAAGTAAATAAATTTATGCCATATTTCTCAGAACCTGTGACCATGTTATGTTACATGACAAAAGGGACTCTGCAGTTGTGATTAAGATTCAGGAAATACAATGGGAGATAACCCTGGATTATCCAGTTAGGAACCCTCTGACATACTAGCCTTTTTTTTTTTTTTTTTTTTTTTAATTTTATTTTATTGTTGTTGTATTACATCCATCCCCTTTTTGCTCCCCTCTGTCCCCTTCCCCACCCACCCACCCACTCCCCAGCAAAGTCAATCCCACATGTTGTCCATATCCACGGTTCTTCCATACCAAGTTCTTGTCTAAACTGCTCCTCTTCTTTGCCTCTTCCTCCTCCCTCCCCTCACCCCCCTTCCCCCTGCCCACTGAAGGCCTATTCACTGTATTCATATATCTGGTTCTGTTTTGCTTGTTGTTTTTAAACATTCAGAATCTTGCCTGCTTGTGGTCAGAGAGCTGTGTGAATGTAAGAGAAACACAGAGGAAGGTGAGCAGAAGCCAGGTAGGCAGGTAGCCTTTGGACTGGAAAAGGCAAAGAAACAGATTCTACCCTGGAGTCTCCAGGAAGGAAGACAGCCTTGCTGACATTTTAGTATGCTCTGAGGTGCTTTGGACTTTGGATTTCCAGTCCTGTAAAACAACAGATTTATATTTTTAAGCCATTGAATTTGTATGAATTTGTACAGCAGCAATAGGAAACTAAGAGTTAATTCCCCTCCCCTGAGTAAAAAAGTAGGCATTATCAGTTATTTTAGGAATAGGATCATCGCCTACTGTTATTTAAATAGTTATTTTAATTGTGTATAAATTAGATCCTGCATTCATAATTTAGTTGCTATTCTGCCATTTGGTGATTTTTTATATTTATCACCTTCCCACATGTGTTAATGTGCCAAAATATGTGGATAGGTGATGGAGTTAGTAGAGGAGATTTATAAAGGAAGAATCTGGGGGAAAACAGCAAAATGTCTTTTCTTTTGGCCTATTTCCCTTGAGTCTAGAAGGTTCCATAATTTTTATGGACACACTATCCTCTCCTTTCTTAAAATAATATGTAAATCCTCATTTACCCAAATAATCAAAGCTAGACCCTCCACTCACCAGTTATAGCAACTGAATGTAAGCATGCTTCTGCCCATTTATCAGCAGAATATTAAAATTATATCAAATAAATCACCTTTCCTATGTAACAATTTAATAAATTGTTAGCAGACCAATTAGCATTTACTCATAGTTGACTTATTCTCGAAGATCCTTTTATTTCCAAGTCACTTGAAAAGACAAGATGTTTTGTTAGTTAATGCCCAGTGTAATTAGCTTCCATCGAAATATTGATTTTACATTAAGGAAGATAAATGGTAAAATATTGGCACCTGAATGTTGTTTTAATAAAGACCGACATTTTACAGATAAAAAGACATTGCGCTTGTCATTGCACTGTCATTTTTGTGTAATTACAATATGTACATGACTTTCTAACAGCAGTATTTAGTGTAGTGCACCTGAGCATTGAATATCTTGGTTAAAGAAGCCAAGTCAAAATCTTTACATCTGGATTAAATAAACATTACCACATATTTTGTACATCAGGGCATAACAATACATTTTTTTCTTCCTAAGAAAATCTCTCATAGGAAATTTGCAAGATTTTTTCCCATGGCATAAACCAACTTTACCCACACTATTTAAACTATAGTAACTCCAAGTATTTTTATCTTGGTTTTATTAATGAGTATCATGATTTTTAAAAATATTTTATTATTTTTAAAGAGAGGAAGGGAGGGAGAAAGAGAGGGAGAGAAACATAAATGTATGGTTGTCTTTTGCACACCTCTAGCTGGGGACCTGGCTGGAGACCTGGCCTGCATATGTTCTGACTAAAAATTGAACCAGCAACCCTTTGATTCACTGGCTAGCACTCAACCACTGAGCCACACCATCCAGGGTAAAATGATATTTTTAAAAAGCAAGAGGTAATTGAATCATTTACTTTGATAACTTCCATTCTGTTCTTTATTGTGTGTGTGTGTGTGTGTGTGTGTGTGTATGCATGTATATGTAGATGTGTTTTCCTCTGTGGAGAAAAGGTTACTAATGAAAATTGAATTATTTTATTGACATTTTTTGTGAATAGCACTAAAATTAAGTATTTAAAGAAATCCAACTAACAATATCAGTATTCAGGGTTTATAATCAGTATTTCTTTAAAATTTTGTGATATAGTATATAGAAAGATTTCACACTTAAAACCTTATATTTTAAAGTTAATATTTTACATTAGTATTATACAAGCATTTTTCTAGATCATTTTTGTCTGAGTATTTAAACATGATGCAAGATGGTTCCCCAAATGATATCTTGAGAGTTGTCTTTGCTCTCTTGTTCTACACATCTACCTGCTGTTAGACATCTGCTTGGCTGAGTAACAGTTTGGGCTAAGTTATTTTAAGTAAAATGATTAGTTTACTTACAGTCACCACATCATTATCTTCACATTCCAAAAACCTTATTTGCTTCTGTGCTCCTCATCACAGTGAATAGCACCGTTAAAGAATAGTATCAATTTTAATCCATCTTTGTTCATCCTTGGCAGCCCTGCCAATTATGTACCAAGTATGGGTTGGGGTAAACTCTGCCCAATCCTCATGGCAGAATTCTAGATTCTGCTTTCCTAAATGCAATGATTGACACAGGACCAAAGGAAGTAAAGCTCCCAACAAGTGGAATGAGGAAGCAGGAGCAGACATTACAGGCCATAAGCTGCTGCGTCCTCTCACCAGGGCCCCCACATCTCTGCATGACCGGAGGAACACAGTTATGGCAGTGAATCCCCAGCTGGTCACAGAATCAACAACAACAAGGACAGGTTAAAACCACATCAATCTGAGATGGAGGAATTATTGACCAGAGATCGACCCCGAAACCCATTATACCATCATCATCATGAAAACTGACACCACGAGTAGAAGGGAGGAAGGCAACAAAGATCATGACACTTCTGGAATGAACTATATTAGAAATAAGACAGCTCTCTCAACCAGAAGGTGGAGATGGAATTTGGTTCCACTGAGGTCAGAAACAACCCACCCTCAGAAACACATAAAGTCCCAAGAACTGACTGTGGTGCCCAAGTCACTCGTGAGTTTGCCCACATCCACCTGCGTGAGCCCCTTCACAGCTGCACCCCTGGGAGCAGCAGGTGGTGGCAGCCAGCCCTGGACTTACCCCTTGTCCCTGTCTCTAGGTACCTGCACCCTGGCTCTTTCATTCTCTACTTAAATAAAACTTGCTTTTGCTTTCACTCAAACTCAGTCTTGAATTTTTTTCTATGTGAAGTCTAAAACCTGCAGGTCACTGAGCACCTAGGTGCCCCATTTTGTGTCTGCCTCTGGTGACATAATCAGTTACATGGTCTAGCAAATCTCCTCAGAATTGTGTCTTGAGATAGAGCTTGGATCCCAGGCATTTTGAATATCTACAAAATTTTGACCCATTCTAAATCCTTGTAAATATCTCCAATTTGCTTCCCTGCTTCCCAAATGAAATCCCATTTAGAACACCTAACAAGCCCTGGTTGGTAGCTCAGTGGATAGGTGCCAACCTGTGAATCCAAAGGTTGCTGGTTCGATTCCCAGCCAGGGCACAAAGCCAGGTTGCAAGTCAGGTCTATAGCTGGAGGCAGGTGAAAGGCAACTTGTACATTGATGTTTCTCCCCCTTTCTGCCTCCATCCCTTCCTCTCTCTCTAAAAATAATAAGTAAAATATTTTAAAATAAATAAATAAATAATCTTTAAAAACACCTAACATATCACCTTTCCTTAATTCAAACTTTTTTGCAGAAATCTGCTTTTTCAGATGATTTTTATTTCCCGTGCTCCCTTCTTATGACTCATCCCAAACCCAATGCAATCCTAAAGGCAAATAATCAAACACTCTTATCTATGCAATAAGAAAACAATTGAGAGGAAAGAAGAAATTTAATACCTCAAATTAAATTTGGCTGTGCGTGTGGCTGTTTATTCATTGCATGTATTTATTGATTTGTACATAATGTACTTCATCCAGTTGTAAGTAGATTTGATATAAGATGACAATAAGTATCTCTGTTTCTCTTAAAACCACTGTCAATAATAACTTTTGTATTACTGATCTCTACATCAGCTATGCAACAATAATATATTTATATTAAAGTGAAAAGGTACAGATACATGCATAGATATATAGATATAGATTCAACTACCAGAATAGATTTCTTTTTAGCCTGTAGACCCCAGAAGGGCTACGACCATGATTTATGAAATTTTTGAACTTCTTGATAGTATATGGTATATATAAAATTATGTATTTGAATTTTTCTAGGTCTAGTGACCATAGTTGCAATCAGATTTTCAAAGGGCTCATAATTTTCATAGAAGTCTTGACACAAAAATTTGACTTTATCATACTTCTGGACTAGATATGCCAAGGTAACCAGGGAGATAAACTGTGTCACTCCTTCTAAGGGAGAAATAAGTTTTGGGTTTTCACACATGGAATGAAATAAGAGGTATACTTTATAAAAGCTGACAATTATATAGGGATATTGACTCTGATTTTTATTAAACTACTGAGAAAATGAACAGGATTCTCATAGACCTGAAAGTGTCCAGTTTGTCTGTATACCAGAAAGGCAGAGATAAGTTGGAAAGAACACAATACCATAATCTCCCTTCTATACCAGCTTATTTTAGGCTCTCAAACTACTCACATTTACTTCTCTGTGGACTAAAACTTGTTTGAGTCCATTTGAAGTCAAGTGCCAATAGTGACCATCTCTTATAGAATAAGTATTGGAAGTTTATTCATCAAAATTTTGTTACCAAGTTTTATTGTGAGATGCAGAGATTTCACTTTAAATAGTAAATGCATTAAAAATCTTTCACATCAAGCTATGAACAACCAGTGTGACTCAGTTGATTGGGCATTCACCACACAAAGCAAAAGGTCACTGGTTTGATTCCTGGCCAAGGCACATGCCTGGGTTGCTGGTTTGGTCCCTAGTTAGGCAGAGTCCAAAGTGTAAGCAGCCCAAAAGATATGAGTGCATATACATATCTGTCATGAGTTTTAGATAGGAAGAAACATGCTTTAGTAACTATCTTACCTGAATGAAGAATAAAGTTTTGAATCACTAAAAGGGAAGAACTAGCAATCATCAAGAGAATAAATAGGTTAACAAAGAGCTTCCCATTAATTCGATGATGCTCAATATAAACAGGGCAGTGAAAGAACAGTTACAGTCTCCTTGGATATAAACCCATGGCCTGAAGGAGCCATTCACTTCAGAGGCAGGTACAGTACCAAATACCTTAATCATTGAACATACTGCCTCCAGTTTATTCCTATGATAACTAACCTCTCTTTCTAAAGTTTGCAGAAACTATCAAATGTATTATAAAATACCCCAAAATGCTAGGTGGAAAGAAATAATTTCAATGGAGGAAATAGAAAGTAAAGGGTACATTAATGTCTGCCTAAACTAAGACCTAAAATGAAGGACTTGACTTTGTGTCAGAAGGGGTTTTAAAGCCACAAACCCTAAACAGCTGTGTGTGTATGTTTTTTCTTCTGATGATAAAATTTTTGTGTTATCAATAACTCTATAACCACAAATTTATACAAAGTTAATATATAAGTAAAAATATATGCATATGCATGTAAAAATGTATATTATACATGTATATGTAACTATATAACCAACATATATGAATCATTTCATTGGGCCTGCAATAACTTTATTTGGATCATCTTGCTATTTTGATTTAGATCTTGCTTCATTTGATCTGTATATCATCTTTTTTTCCTTTTTTATAAGAAAAAATTTGCTTCATGCCCCCAATCACTTCATCACCTCATAAAAAATCAGCACAGCCCTGGCTGGTGTGGCTCAGTGGGTTAGGATTAGTCCCTCAAGCCAGAGTCATTAATTCCTACTCAGAGCACATGCCTGGCTGGGTCCCTGGTTGGGCAAGAGGCAACAGATTGGTGTTTCTCTATGTCCCTTCCTCTATCTCTAAAATAGAAAAAAAAAAAAGTTAGCACAACATTTTGCTACTGGTCGATGGCCCAAGAGGAGAAAAATTATTAGAAGCATCATCCCTGTCTTTGTAGACTACTTTTTATTTGCCATAAACTGAATTTCAAATTAATAGCTATTAGCAGGGTTCTATTTTAGTAAGTTGTTTGCATGCCATTATCTTCATAGGCATATTCTCTTTGTGAATTTCTTCTCTCTTCCTCCTTTCTCCATCAAGTAATCTCATTACTTTTAATGTTTAACATCATGAATAAATAGTACCTTACAGAATGAAAACCTATAAGCACCATATTTTCAAATGAATGGCATCATTGTTAATCCCAAGCACTAATCTGTCTAATGTGGAATCACCCACAGTAGCAATGATGAAAGTACAGTGACTAAAACATTAAAATTAGAGCTACAGATTCTGTTTTCTAGCACATGGAAATCATGTCAATATGGTGAAATTAAAATTCCTATTTACAGGTATGTCATCTATAGATAAGCACCTCTGTCAAAGGCTTCATTTCCTTCATTATTTGTTAATCTCATCCCCAAAGTAGAGCTTCAGATCTTTCCAACTTGTGCCTCCCCTGAGACCTACCAAACTGCCTGGTCCTCTAGAGTCAACTGTTAAGGTGTTGGCTTACGGTGACTCCTCTTACAGACACTTTAGTTATCAATGTGGCTTTTCTGTTTCATTAATGAGTGAAATTAATTTCTCTATCCCTTCTTTGTAAATTGTCCTTATGAATTTCATTGACTATTACAATATGGTAGAAGAAATATTATGTCACTTCCAAATGAAGGCCTAAAAAGACATTGCAGATTCTACTTTGACCCTCTTGGAACTCAGCGGCCACATGAGGCAGCATAGCACATGGAGAGGCTGGGTCAGGCACCCCACAGTGCCCTTGCTGAAAGCATTATGCACATGCATGCTTGTTCAGTAGGTCATGTGAGATCAGCCAATACCAGCTAACATGCCAAAAGCATGAGTCAGCCCTGTTGATTCCTTGGAGAGTAAAGAAAGATCCATCTCAGCTGAGAACTATCCAAATTGTGAAACCAAATTTTGAGGAAATAAGCAGAAATTAAATCCTGGAGTGATTTATTTTTTAAATATATTGATACTTGGTACAATACCTTTCACATTCAGTGTGACAGAAAAGAAAAGGATGTTCCTTCTTCTAAAATTTGTTAAATAAATATATAATTATTTAATATATTTGGAGTAATTCGTAATTCTTCCCTTATTTCACAAAAAATAACAAACCATTAGATAATTAATATTTAATAACTGCTGAATTTACTAACATTATTAAACATTAAAAGGGTTCTAAATTATTACTATGGAAATAAATATAGAATTGTAAAACCTCATATTATGGGTATGATAATATTGACTATAGTGCATGTTAACTTTTTTTCTTCACTATGAATATTGATAGATAGTACCACATATATGGATTATCCTATGAAGCCACTATAATTTTTTCTGACCTATATTAGCATTTAATTTTGTTCTGGTATTTTAACACATAGGATGTTGTTTACTAGTTATTTCATAAATCATCAGTTGAATATTCCTATTTTTGTAAACTTATTTTTAGAGAAGGTTTAGGTTTTAGCAAAATTGAGATTGCACAGGTACCCCCTGTACCCATACATGCCTAGCCTTCATTATTATTGATATTCCCTTACCAAGTTGGTACATTTGTTAAGTGATAACACTACATTGACAAATCATTATCACCCTGAGTCCATAGTTTACCTTAGGGTTCATTTTTGGTGTATATTCCAGGGTTTCGGAGAAATTTATTGATATGTATCCACTATTGGTTTCATACAGAGTATTTTCAATGCCATGAAAGTCCTCTGTATTATTTCTATTAATCCCTCCCTCCTTAATATCCACTGGAAATTATTCCTTTTACTATCTTTATACTTTTGTCTTTTCCAAAATGTCATGTAGAGCAGAGATGAAATGTTGAGTGGATGATTAAGCTAATATTATTAGATAATTCCAGGAGTGTTGAAGGCCCATTTGAGGAATGAAATCATAAATTTATAGTTAGATAGATAGATGATAGATAGATGTAGAAATATCCAGTTTTATTTTTCTGTAATATTTATTCATGTATATATTAGGAATATTTTATAATTATAAAAACTTTCTGAATTTGTATGTAATACAAATATTGACTACTAGCTTGTCCTTAGTTTGTGATATTTTGGGATTCAGAAAGAAATGTACATATCTCTTCATCATGTTTTCTGGTATAGTGGATAATAACTCATTATTTTAATCTGATGCTTACTTTTAAATCAGTCTTGAATTTATACTTAGTATAAAGAATAAGATCAATATAAACATTTATTTTAATAGAGTCCATTATAAGATTCAGCACTCTAGTTCTAATGAATTTTATCTCTTTCTGTGAAAGAAAACATTTCAATATTAATGGATAATATTAAGAAAAATTAAAATAAATGCCCCCATTGAACACATTTCACCATATCTTTCAAAATGTAAAATTTGCCTAAGTGTTAACTATAAAACTTGATTTCTAGGATGTTTTCCTTTTAATTTATACATGTGATGAAAACTTATTGAACTAGCTTTTGTGGTAGAAAAATACTGGAATAAATGTCATGATTACCAATGGTCATAGAAATTATGATATATCCATAAGTGACATAAAATTGTTATTAAAATCAAGTTCCTCAAGCACTAATATTAAAGCACAGCCATGTTATTGTACTGAATGAGTAAATATAAAATATAGAATTTCTAAATTACATTAAACCTTATATAGAGATCTATACACACAATTAAAGTTATTTGAATATTTTAAATTAAAGCAATTATAGTAGTTATCTCCTGGAATAAAAGTATGTGTTATCAAAATATAAAATTTTTAGATGATTTGAGTATTTTCCATTTATGTATGTATACCTCTGGCCCTCTCCCTTTTTTCACTACGGACACGCACACACACTAAATGTCATTTAAGGTTCAGTATAAAATAAACCCATGTTGTACATGGAAATACCTCGATTGTAACTGTAAAAAAATAGTCATGAGAAAAGAAACAATATTAGACATAAATGAGTTTCATTATAATAAATATTTTAATACTATAAATAATGGTCAGAAAAATTGGTAAAACCATTATTTTTCCTGTAACCTTAGTTTTTTAATTTAAGATATATAGGGTTCTTCTGGAAGGAAAACAGTATAGAAATTTCACAGGTTCACATATTTAAAATCATTAAGTGTCACATTCTTAAATCAGAATCAGGAGATTATTGATCTCCCACAATAGCAGAAATAGTCATTGTAAAAAGATAAGGGAAATCATAAGAAACAGACAAATAATTTCTCTGTTGTAGAAGTCTGGTGCTGTCAGCGTAGGCTCCAAATAAAATGTTCTTCCACTGAAACACATTCTGGTTGTGGATGTCACATGCAGGGTGTCAGCAGAGTAATGCACATGGAGACACGCTTCTCAGATGTAGTTTCAGGATTAGGAATCCACCCCTTGGGGTGACATATAGAATGTTAGTAGTTAAAAAGCTCTTATTATTACCAATATGTAATATAGCCTTTACAATTTTTAATTTAGTTATAAAAATTTCATTTTTGTTCAATTTAATTGTCTTAAAATACATAGTCATTTTCACTGAAAAATAAGGGGAGTAGATACACTTAATGCATTTTCCTATGTTCTTTCTTAAACTCCAAATCGGGAAAAAAGAAAGAAAGAAAAGAAAGAAAGAAAGAAAAAGAGAAAGAAGAAGAAAGGAAAAAAGTAAGAGAAAGAGAAAAAGAAAGAATAAAAAGAAAAAAGAAACAGAAGAGTAAAAACTTTTATTTAAGACTTGGAAGTTACGCAAAGAGCACTCCTGAAACTACTAATATATATCTAATCTAGTATATAAATGTATAACATATAAAGAAACATTACTACTAACAGTATATAATTTTATGAGTTAAACTCATATCACTTCATAACCTTAATGGTTTAATAAATTATATCCTAACATCTGAACTAGTGTTAGAAAGTGAAATATTTTAATACCACACCCTGGCTTGGGTGGCTCAGTAGACTGAATGCCAGCCTGCAAACCAAAGGATCACCAGTTCAATTCCCAGGTAGGCTAGTGCCTGGACTATGGGCCAGGTCTCCAGTTGGGGGCATGCAAGAGGCAACTACACATTGATGTTTCTCCCCCTCTCCTTCCTTCTCTAAAAATAAATAAAATTTTAACACCAAGAGTTTTAAGTTGCTTAAACTTTAAGTTGCTTACTGTCATCAATATCAGAATTTTTCATAGAAAGATATACTTATTTGCTTTCCCTGGAGTTGTACCTGTTACTAGGCTAGTAATTACTAACAGTTTGGAGTAAATTGGCATAATCTGCTTACTATGTGACTACAGTGAAGCACACATCTTGGCAACACTAAAAAGTATCAATTTTCAAACTATATCATATTACTAAGTATTGTTTATACCCAGTTTCACACAGCCACTGGGTTGGTTTGAAAACTAGAAGGGTTGAATTACAAATTCTGTTCATTGTAGCCATCCAATCCAATGTTATTTTACTTGTGGAGAAAGAACAGAATAGGCTATATAGTAGTTGGTTCAGAAAATTAGTAGCTATGTAACATGGGAAATATATTTTACCACTTTTTGCCTCAGATGTTAATTTAAGGTATAGAAAATGCAATATTTACTTTTCTCTTTTAAGGATTGTGTAGCATAGTGTAAGCATCTAGTAGATATTCAATAAATATAAGCTCAGAGTAGTATTAGAAATAATAGGGCACTGTTTTGTGATTGTAATAGTATGGAATTCCTTCTATTTCCATACTCATAGGTGTTTAATTATATTAATTTAATAGGATTTTAAGTATACAGTACACATTCACATACTTAAAACAAAAATTGTAAATGTTCTAACTCTCTGACTATATATTTCTATATATATTTCTAGAACTATTCTGAATTCTCTTTTTTTATTGAGATAAAATTCATATAACATAAAATCAACCATTTTGAAATGTACAAGTATGTGGCATTTAGCTCATTCACAATGTTATATAACAGTCATCTCTATCTAGTACAGAAAACTTCTTATCAATCAAATGTCATTATCCACATATTCTCCAAGTGTCTGGAAACCATTAATCTTCTTTAATTCACTGTGGATTCACCTATTCTGGATATTTCATACAAAAGGAATCATAAAGTCATAAGTGATTTTAAAAAGGATTTTATTCACTATTTTCAGAGAAAAGGGCAGGGAGAGAGGCAGAGAGGGAGAGAAGCATCAATGTATGATTGCCTTTCACCTGCCTCTAGCTATGGACCTGGCTGGAGAACTAGCTTGCAATCTGGGAATGTGCCCTGATTGAGAATTGAACCAGTGACCTTTGGGTTCGCAGTCCATTGCCTAACCGCTGTGCCACCAGCTAGGGCCATAGGTAATTTTTTAATCTGGCTTCTTTCACTTAGCATAAAATTGTCAAGATTTATTCCCAATATAATATGTAAAGGTATATAATAATTTTCTATGCATTAGTTCATAGATATATGAGTATTTTCCATATCTTGCTATTATGCCTAGTGTTGTTAAAAAACATTCATGTACAAGATTTTCTATGAATATTTTCCAATATTTTTTAAATTTAATACTTATTTATTTATTTTTAGAGAGATGGGATGGGAAGGAGAAAGAGAGAGACAAAGACATCAGTGTATGGTTGTCTTTCACCTGCCTCTAGCTACAGACCTGGCTGGAGACCTGGCTTGCAACCTGGTTATGTGCCCTGGCTGGGAATCAAACCAGCGACCTTATACTTAATTTTTTTAAGGACACTCCATACTGTTTTTTTATATGGGATTGCACCAATTGGCACAAGGTTCCTTTTTCTATACACTCTTGCCAACACATGGCTTTTGTTGACTTTTTGATAGCAGCCATTCTGATAGTATAAGGTGATATTTCAAAGTGGTTTTGATTTGCATTTCCTTAATGATTAATATGGTTTATTTTTTTGAGAAATATTTCTTCATGCCATATGCCTATTTTTTATCAGATTTTTTTTTTTTTTTTTTGTTATTGAGTTGCATGTTTTCATCTTCTTTATGTATTATCCAGAGGTGGAATTGTTGGATTATATGTTAGATCTATTTTTAAATTTTTGAGGAACTTGTATTATTTTTCCTTAGTGACTGCACCAATTTACAGTCTCATCAACAATGTATGAGGTTTCCATTTTCTCCACATCCTTACTAATATCTGTTAACTCTTAACTTGTTGGTGATAGCCATTCTAACATATGTGAGGTGAGATCCCATTGTGGTTTTGATTTGCATTTCCCTGATAGTGATATCAAACAACTTTCCATGTACCTGTTTGGCGTCATAGATGTCTTTTTTGGAAATAATTTAGTTCATCTGTCCATTTTTAAATAAAAGTGTTGGGAGTATTTTTGTTTTGTTTTGTGTTATATTGTGTGTAACTTTTTTTTTTTTTTTTTTTTTTGCTCTTGAGTTATATAAGTGTTTTTATATGTTTTGGATAATAATCACTTATCTTACCTATGGTTTACAAAAATTTCCTCCTATTCTGTAAACAGCCTTTTCATTTTGCTAATTGCTTCTTTGATGTGCGGAAGCTTTTAAGTTAGATTTTTATCATTTGATTTTTTTGTGTGTTGTTTCTGCTTTTTGTGTCACATTAAAAAACAAATCATTGCTAAGACCCATGTGGAGGAGCCTGTTCCCTACCTTGTCTTCTAAAAGTCTTAAGGTATCAGGACTTACATTTAAGTCTTTGATCCATTTTGAGTTATTTTTAACAAGTATTGCAAAACAGGATTCCATTTTCATTGTTCTTTATGTGTCTATCTAGTAGTTTTCTAGCACCATTTGTTGAAGAGAATATCCTTCTTCCACCAGATGTTGTTGGCTCCCTTGCTAAATATTAACTGACCCTATATACAGGGTTTTAATTATGGGCTCTCAATTGTATTCCATTAGTCATGTGTCTATTTTTATGGCAATACCACACTTTCTTTTTTTACTAGAGTCTATCTTTGTAGTATAGTTTGAAATAGGAAGTGTGATACCTCAGGCTTTGGCCTTCTTTCTCATGATTGCATTGGCTATTTGGGTTTGTGTGTGTGTAGTTCCATATTAAATTTAAGATTTTTTTCTCCTTCTATGAAGATAGAATTAGAATTGTGATAGGGATTACATTGAATCTATGCATGACTTTCAGTAGTAAAACGTTTTAACAATATGAACCCTTCCAATTGATGAGCATAAAGCATCTTTCTATGTATTTTATCTTTAATTTCTTTCATTGGTATCTTGTATTTTCATTGTACATCTTTCACTTCCTTAAATAAATTTATTTATAGGTATTTTATTGTTTTTTATGTTATTGTGAATGAAATACCTTTTTCAGATGTTTCATCATTATTATATAAACATGCATCTAATTTTTATAACTTGATTCAATATCCTGCAAAGATACTGAATTTATTAATATGTTTCAAGGGTTTTTCAGTTGAATCTTAGGGATTTTCTATATACAAAATCTTATTGCCAATTAATGACAATTTTACTCCTTCCTTTCTGATTTGGATATATTTTATATCTTAATATCACCTAACTGCTTTAGCTAGGACTTCTAGAACAATATTGAATAAGAGTGGTGAGAGTGGACATATTTGTCTTGTTCCTGATCTTTGAAGGAAATTCTCCATTGAGGCTAATGTTTCTGTTTTTGTTGTATATGGCCTTCATGTTTAGGTACATTCTTTCCACACCCAAGCTCCTGAAGGTTTTTATCTTAAAAGAATGCTGCATTTTGTCAAATGCTTTTCCTGGACCAATCGATATGATCATGTGATTTTTGTCTTTCATTCTATTAATATATTAATATAATCTGTTAATATATTAAGTTATATACACAAACTGTAAAATATTTATTTTACAATTTCAGGGATAACTACACTTGATCATGATGAATTATCCTTTTACTATGCTAATTTGGCTTGCTAATAATTTGCTGAAAGTTTTTAAAACTGTGTTCATCAAGGATATTGATCCATAGTTTTCCTTACTTACATTTTCCTTATCTGGTCTTGATAGGGTAATCAAAACCCCATAGAATGAGTTTGGAAGTGTTCCTGCTCCTCTAATATTTTGGAAGTTTGTGGACAGCTCTCAATGGTTATTTTAATGTTTGGTAAAAATCACCAGTGAAACCCTCTTGTCCTGGAATTTTCTATGTTGAGAGGTTTTTGATTTCTGATTCATTCTCTTTACTCATTATATATCTGTTCAGATGTTCTATTTCTTCCCATGTTACATAATTTGGTAATAAATTACAATTCAAAGTAGTTCTTTATCATCCTATGTATTCCTGTAGTATCCTTTGTAATGTCCCCTCTTTCATTTCTTCTTGAGCCTTGTCTCTTTTTTACTTAATGAATCTAGCTAGGGGTTTGTTAGTTTTGTCTTTTTTAAGAATCAATTTTTAGTTTTTATGATCTTTCCTAGTGTTTCAGGTCCATTTCTTTTATTTCTACTCTGATATTTACTACTTTCTGTAACTTTGGACGTAACTTGTTACTATTTTTCTAATTCCCTAAGGTAAAAAGATTGTTCATTTGAGATCTTTCTCATTCTTAATATATAATTTTATCATTATAAACATTACTCTCAGAATATCTATGGTGTCCCATAGAATTTGAATTTTGTGTTTATGTTTCCACATAATCTTACCTACCTATTTTAACTTTATTTCTTTTATTATTTTATTTTTATTTTTTAATTTAATTTTATTTTTGTTGTATTACATCTGTCCCCTTTTTCCTCCCCTATGACCCGTTCCCACCCACCCACTCCACCCTAAAGTCAATCCCACTTGTTGTCAATGTCCATGGTTCTTATATGCTAGTTCCTTGATTAAACTGCTCCCCTTCTTTACCTCCTCCTCTCCCATCCTCCAAACCCCCTCCCCTTGCTCACTAAAGGTCTGTTCATAGCATTCATGTATCAGACTCTGTTTTGCTTGTTTATTTGTTTTGTTCATTATTGTCCTGAAATGGATGAGATCATATGGTATTTGTCTTTCACTGACTGACTTCTTTCACTAGGCATAATACTCTCCAGTTCCATTCATGTTGCAAAAGGTAAGAGTTCTTTCTTTCTACTGTGTAGTATTCCATTGTGTAAATGTACCAAAGATTTTTTTTTTAATTTAATTGTTGCTGTATCACATCCCCTTTTCCCCCACTCTGTCCCCCTCCCCACCCACCCATTTCCCCCAAAGTCATTCCCACCTGTTGTCCATGTCCATGGTTCCTTTACACTAGGTTCTTTTTAAACTGCTCCCTTCCTTGCCTCTTCCTCCCCCCACCCCCGTATCCATTCCCCCAGACCACTGAAGGCCTATTCACTGTACTCATATTTGGTTCTGCTTTCCTATTGTTAGTTTTGTTCATTATTGTCCTGTAATAGGTGAGATCATATGGCATTTGTCCTTCACTGACTGGCTTATTTCACCAAGCAAAATACTCTCCAGTTTCATCCATGTTGTTGCAAAGGTTAGGATTTCCTTCTTTCTTTCTGCCGTGTGTAAATGTACCAATGTTTTTTGATCCAATCATCCACTGATGGACACTTAGGCTGTTTCCAGCACTTGCCTATTGTAAAGAACGCTGCTATGAACATTGGGGTATATAGGTTCTTATGAATTGGTGTTTCAGGATTCTTTGGATATAGTCCAAGTAGCGGAATTGCTGGATCAAAAGGCAGTTCCCTTTTTAGTTTTTTTAAGGAAACCCCATACTGTTTTCCATAGTGGCTGCACCAGCATGCATTCCCACAAACAGTGCCTCAGCGTTCCCTTTGCCCCACATCCTCGCCAACACTTGTTGTTTGTTGATTTGTTGATGATTGCCATTCTGACAGGGGTGAGGTGATATCTTACTGTGGTTTTCATTTGCATCTCTCTGATGACTAGTGATGTTGAACATTCTTTCATATGCCTCTGGGCCCTTTGTATATCTTCCTCAGTGAGTTGTCTGTTTATGTCCTTTGCCCATTTTTTAATTAGGCTGTCTGTCTCCCTGGTGTTGAGTCGCATTAGTTCTTTATATATTTTGGAGATCAGACCCTTGTCTGAGGTATCATTGGCAAATATGTTTTCCCATACAGTTGGTTCCCTTTGAATTTTGCTGGTGTTTTCTTTAGCAGAACAGAAACTTTTCAATTTGATATAGTCCCATTTGTTGATTTGTTCTTTTATTTCCTTTGCCCTTGGTGAAGTATCAGTAACATATTTCTGCATAGGATATCTAAAAAGTTACTGCCTATATTTTTTCTCCAGGACCTTTATGGTGACACTGCTTATGTTTAAATCCTTTATCCATCTTGAGTTTATTTTGGTGTATGGTGTAAGTTGGTGGTCTAGTTTTATCTTTTTGCATGTTGCTGTCCAGTTCTCCCAACACTACCTGTTGAAGAGACTGTTTTTACTCCATTTGATGTTCCTTTTTCCTTTATCAAAGCTTAATTGACCAGAGTCCTAGGTTTATTTCTGAGCTCTCTATTCTGTTCCATTGATCTAGGTGTTTATTCTTATGCCAGTACCAGACAGTTTTTTATGACAGTAGCCTTGTAGTATTGTTTGAAGTCCGGTATTGTGATTCCCCCTACCTTGTTCCTCTTTCTCAAGATTGTGGTGGCTGTTCGTGGGCGTTTTTGGCTCCATATAAATTTTTGAAGTATTTTCTCTATTTCTGTGAAGTCTGCCATTGGTATTTTAATGGGGATTGCATTGAATCTATAGGCCGCTTTGGGTAGTATGGACATTTTAATGATGTTCATTCTTCCCATCCATGAACATGGTATGTGCTTCCATTTATTTGTATCTTCCTTAATTTCTTTCTTCAATGCTCTGAAGTTTCCTGAGTACAGGTCTTTTACCTCCTTGGTTAAGTTTATTCCTAGGTACTTTATTTTTCTTGTTGCTATGGTAAATGGGATTTGTTTTCTCTCTTCTATTTCTGATGTTCCCTTACTGGTATACAAAAATGCTTTTGATTTCTGGATACTGAGTTTACATCCAGCTATTTTGCTAAATTTGCTTATTAGTTCAAGTAAGTTTTTGGTGGAGCCTATCGGGTTTTGTATGTACACTATCATGTCATCTGCAAATAATGACAGCTTGACTTCCTCCTTTCCAATTTGGATACCTTTGATTCCTTTTTCTTCTCTGATGGCTATGGCTAGAACTTCCAAGATGATGTTGAATAGAAGTGGAGAAAGTGGACAGCCTTGTCTCATTCCTGATCTTAGGGTGAAAGTTTATAGTTTTTGCCAGTTAAGTATGATGTTGGCTTCAGGTTTCTCATATACGGCCTTTATGATGTTGAGGTATGCTCCCTCTATTCCCATTTTGCTGAGGGTTCTTTTTACCATAAATGGCTGCTGTACTTTATCAAATGCTTTTTCAGCACCCATTGATACAATCATATGGTTTTTGTCCTTCATTTTATTGATGTGATGTATTACATTTATTGATTTCCAAATGTTGTACCATCCTTGCATCCTTGCAAGTGTATTGAAACCCAATTGATCATGGTGTATGATTTTTGTGATGTACTGCTGAATCCAGTTGGCCAATATTTTGTTGAGAACTTTGGCATCTATGTTCATCAGAGATATTGTCCTATAGCTTTGTTTCTTAGTTGTGTCTTGCCGTGCATTTGGGATTAGAATAATGTTGGCTTCACAAAAAGAGTTTGGGTGTCTTCCCTCTTCCTGTATGTTTTGGTATAGGTTGAGAAGGATAGGAGTTAGTTCTTCTTTAAATGTTTGGTAAAATTCACCTGTGAATCCATGCGGCCTGGGGCTCTTGTGCTTTGGGAGATTTTGGATCACTTCTTCAATTTCATTAGTTGTTATTGGCCTCTTCAGGCTCTCTGCTTCTTCTGGGATCAGTTTTGGTAGATTATACATTTCCAGAAGTATATCCATTTCATGCAGGTTGTCATATTTCATGTCATATATTTGTTTGTAGTAATTTCTTACAATCTTTTGTCTTTTTGAAGTATCAGTGGTGCTTTGTCCTGTGTGAGTTCTGATTCTATTTATTTGAGTCCTCTCTCTGTTTTTCTTGATGTGTCTGGACAAAGGCTTGCCAATGCTGTTTATTTTCTCAAAGAACCAGCTCCTGGACCTGTTGATTCTTCGAATTGTAGTTTGAATCTCTGAGTTATTTAGTTCTGCTCTGATCTTGATGATTTCCTTCCTTCTACTTACTCTGGGCTTTGCTTGTTGTTGCTCCTCTACTTCTTGCAGCTTTATGGTTAGGTTGTTTTTATAACCTTCTTGTGACCTTTTTAGGAAGGCCTGTATTGCTATAAATTTCCCTTTGAGCACTGCCTTTGCTGTATCCCAGTGATATTGGGCTGTTGTGTGTGCACTGTCATTTGTTTCCAGGAACTTTTTGATCTCATTGTTAACCCAATCAGTACTTTAAAGCATGTCATTCAGGCTCCATGAGTTAGAGAATTGTTGGTTTTTTCCCTTGAGATTGGTTTCTAGTTTCAAGCCATTGTGATCTGAGAAGATGCTTCGTATGATTTCAATTTTCCTTTATTGGTGGAGGTTTGTCTTGTGACATACCATGTAGTTTATCTTAGAGAATGATCCATGTGCATTTGAAAAGAATGTGTATTTTGCTTCTTTGGGGTAATAAGACTCTGTATACATCAGTTTGGTCCATTTCCTCTAGAGTGTTGTTCAATGCCACAACATCTTTGGGGATATTTTGTTTGGAAGATCTGTCCATTGTTTATAGTGGGGTATTAAATTTTCCTACTATTAGTGTGTTGCTGTCTATATCTTTCTTAAAGTCCTCCAAGATTATCCTTATATATTTTGGAGCTCCTACATCGGGTGCGTATATGTTTACCAGACTTATTTCTTCTTGATGGATTTTTCCCTTAAGTGTTATGAAATGTCCTTCTTTGTCCCTTTTTCTGGCCTTCATTGTAAAATCTATTTTATCTGAAATCAGTATTGCTACTCCAGCTTTTTTTTCGTGTCCATTTGCTTGATAAATATTTTTCCATCCCATCACTCTGAATCTTTGTCGATCCTTTGTTCTGAGGTGGGTCTCTTGAAGACAGCATATATGTGGGTCATGTTGTCTTATCCATTCGGACACCCTATGTCTTCTGATTGGTGCATTTAATCCATTTACATTTAAGGTTATTATTGATTGATACTTATTCATTGCCATTTTCTCCCTTTGTGTCTGTATTCCTCTTTGGCTTTCTCTGTTTCTTCATTTTACTTGTTTACTTATTTTTATAGCAGACCCAGCAAATGCTTGTTTGGTGGAGATGTGTTCTTTCAGTCTTTTTTTGTCTGGGAAACTCCTTATTTCTCCTTCTATCTTGAATAAGTGCCTTGCTGGGTAGAGTATTCTTGGTTGCAGGCCTTTGTTGACCATTACTTGACATACTTTTTGCCATTCCCTTCTGACTTGAATTGTTTCTGTTGAATAATCATTTGATAGCCTTATTGGAGCCCCTTTGTATGTTATTTGTCGTTTCTCTCTTGGTGCTTTTAAGATTCTCTCTTTGCCTTTGAAATTAGCCATTTTAATAATAATGTGCCTTGGTGTTGGTCTGTTTGGGTTGATCCTCATTGGGACCCTCTATGCTTCCTGAACTTGATTAATGTTTTCACTCATCATGTTAGGGAAATTTTCTATCATGACTTTTTTGAACAGGTTTTCTGTTCCTTGTTTCTCTTCTCCTTCTGTTATTCCTATTATACGGATGTTGTTCCATTTCATGTTGTCCTGCAGCTCTCTTAAACCCTCTTTAATCTTGTTCAGCCTTTTTTAATTCTCTTGTACTGTCTTGAAGTATTTGTCTTCCTTGTCCTCCAACTTGCTGATCCGGTCCTCTGCTTCATCTAGCCTACTCTTGATTCCTTCTACTGTATTCTTCAATTCAGAAATTGTATTCTTCATTTCCTCCTGGCGCTTATTGATAGTTTCCATGTCCTTTCTGATGCTGTTGTAGCTCTTGGTAAGTTTCTTGTAATTTCCCTGGAGTTGTTTATACTTTTCTTTGAGCTGGCTGAGCTCATTGAGCTTCTCTATCATCACTGTTTTCAATTCCTTATCTGATATATTGTGTGCCTCTGTTTCATTTCGTGATCTTTCCAGGGATTTTTCCTTTCCTTTTGGTGATGAATTGATTCTTTCTTTCCCCATTTTGGGTGTCTGTTGTTGCTTGCTTTTTTGTTTTGTTTTGTTTTTGTTGGGTTAATCTGCTTTGCTTCCTTGCCTTAGTTGAGCACCCTTTTTTGTTAGGAGATTTGTGGAGTTCAGTGTTGCAGTCTCCCAAATTTTCTCCACTTGTTGCTCTTGGCGTGGCCTTTATTTGGGCTGTCTGGTTGTATTCTGGATTGGTTGTGTGTGTTGCTCCTTTCCTTCCACTCAAGACATTCCTTCTATCCTTTCTCATAGAAATGAGGAGAGGGAGAATCAGAAAGCCTCAAGTATGAGTGAACAATGTAAGCCTATGTATATCTGCCTCCCTGTTCACGCTTTGTGATCCCTGATTGGTCCAGGTGGAGCCAGTACCTGTGGGCTTTTAGCAGGAAGAAAAAAGAAAAGAATAAAGAAAGGGTTTAGGTGGCTGTGGAGGGGAGGAGAGGAATACTTAGATTGAGGACTGGGAATGCATTGCAGCCAGAGAGTGAGTTGACTTCAAATCAAGGGTAGGGGGAGGGTCTTGGGTATTTAGGTGGATTGAGATAGGGGAGCATTAAAAATATGTGAGAAGTAACTTTTGAAAAGATTATGTTAGGGATTAATAGTTCATGTAGCTCTCGGTGTAACTCGGGTGCTTGAGATTAGCAGCGATCCATTTCATGAGTCAGCCTCTTTTTCCCGGCCAGGGCTCTGCAGTCTAGCTGGTCTTGGAGTGGCAAGGCCTATGACTGTCACAGTCAGGGCTGATTCTGAGTGTCAGCCCCCAGGTAGGCTGGGCTTCCAGTAGCCTAGCTGGGTTTTAGGGCTGCCGTTGTCCTGGGGCCCTCCCTTTTCTTCCATTTGAAGTCCAGCAGGGTGCCCATCCAACTCCTGGTGGAGGTTCCTGCCTGTGATGGGCACCTGGCACCCTTGCAGGGCAGCATGCAACCTCATTGGTTCCTGTGATGACTGGCCCTGCCCCTGCAGCTCCCGGAGGAGGCAACCCCCATCTGCCAACAGTGTCTGGCTTCCTCGGGCAGGAGCCAATCCTCCAAGCAGACCAGCCCTACAAGGAGTCTTTCGTGCCGCCCCTGTGATGCGTCCCCTCCCAGCACTTCTGCAGTGCGGCCTTTGTCCTCGGCCATGGGTGGGGCAGTTGCCCCAGCTACAAGTTCCTGGCTGGCAGTTTGGAGTTTCCGCGGGAGCCTGGGGGCCTGTGTGGGTGCGCAGGGCTGGGGTTTCGAGCTGCTGTATCCCCCGTGGTGTATCAGCACTGTCTTTGGCCCTTTTGCTGCCCCGGCTGGTGCACTTCCCTGCTCCCCCGCTGCTCCTGCTCCCCGCAGGACTCTTCTCCTCTGCCTCTGACCCAGTGAGGAGCTTCCTCTCTCTCAGTCTCTGAAGCAAGGCTCTCACGCAGTTCCTCCCCTGCAGAAGTTCAATTCCTCGTTCCCCCTGCTGTTTGCCCTTGCTGTCCACATTTCACTGGTCAGATTTCTAGTCGCCAGGGAGCCTGGGGCTGGCTTCAGTTAAAGACACCCCTCTGGGTAGAGCCACCACTGCCCAGGGCCGACCTTGGCCCGCCAGCCAGTTTGGAACTGTCTCACCTGCTCTCCTGTAGGTCTCTGCTGTCTCTGGGCTGTGCACCCCTGAGTCCAGATGCTGACCGCTCCAATTCTT
>PVIW01008367.1:0-61947 GCA_004026585.1 Noctilio leporinus
ATTTTTAGTTTTTTAAGGAAACCCCATACTGTTTTCCACAGTGGCTGCACCAGCCTGCATTCCCACCAACAGTGTATGAGGGTTCCCTTTGCCCCGCATCCTCGCCAACACTTGTTGTTTGTTGATTTGCTGATGATTGCCATTCTGACAGGTGTGAGGTGGTATCTTAATGTAGTTTTAATTTGCATCTCTCTGATGGTTAGCGATGTTGAGCATTCTTTCCAAGGCAGCGATGCTTTTTAAAGGAAGTAATTTTTCTTTTTTACTTACTTTTTCCTCTTCTATTTCTTCCCTAGAACTATGCTCTTTCCCCCACTTTTTGTCAGTCTTCTGGGTTTTACTTTGAACTCTGTGACAGATGACCATGCTCGGTATCCATGCTCAGGGACTTTCTGTTCTAGGGAAAAGATGCTTATTGGGACATTCCTCCCCCCATCCCCCTATTACTGTGCTTACTCAGCCAGCCTCTCAGCCTCTCAGTGTGAACTACTGCAAGCCCTGGTTATTTTATTAGCCTTAGTCCACTATTTAGAAAAGAAGTGAGTCAACTCACCCAAAGGATGAGATGACTTAAATTTATCTGCATCACAGACTTGAGCCTGCCTTACACTCTCCAGATCAGACTTCATGGACACACAAACTGTACGGCCAGGGCTCTGCACTCAGAAGAACCCCCCTCACTTGTCTGAATGCTGTCACCATCATGAATCTTAATTTTTGAATGAAGGGTCCTGCATTTTCATTTAATACTGGGCCCTGCAAATTGTGTAGGTAGTCCTGCTTCCAAGCCATTCAACACAGGTTCTCAGATGCTATCAGAAAGGGGACGTGACCTTGAGTGGGTCTGCCAAGGGCCAGCTGGTAACATGTGAGGTCTTGACTTCACACAGGAGAAATTTCACAACATGAGTCCAGGTGATTTTGAGAGAATATTTATTAAAGCTGGGGACAGTGAAACAAGGAAGGGCCTAGGACAGAAGAAGCAACAGGAGAGGGAGGGACTATGGGGAAAGGAGTCTAGCTTACTAAAAGATTAGAAATAAGGGGACCTTCGGGACAGTCAAGGGGTTATCCTGGGACGAGTGGCTGCTGCCCATTCCTCCCTGGTTGCAAGTCTCATGGGGTCCCTTAGAGTTTAGAAGATGCGTGCCTACGGAGGAAGAAGAGGAGGGAGGAAAAGGCGCGGGCATGCTCCAGGGAGCTGTAACTATCCCCTTAAAAAGGGTTCTGATACCAATTCCAGTATGTGGAGGCTCCCCAACCCACATCATCAACCAATTCTCGGACACTAGGGGGTGTCCAGCTGGATTATGACACTGTATAACTGAGAATCATAATAAGAAAAGAAGTTCTGAGATGTTCTAAATTAAAACTATAGCAGCCGGAGAATGAGAGAAAGAGATAGACCAGTCTATTAACAGCTGTGACTAGCCAGGCACCTAACACCAGGGGCTCTGATTCTAATTTACACATGATCTTCCCAATATGTTGCTTATAGCTAACCTACAGGAGCAGACACTTCTTTCCTTGGACTCTGCTGTGCTTGTCCTAGAACCAGCCCCACTTCATCTTCTCCCATCCCTTGTCTAGAGCTAAGGTAAACCTTTTCAGAATGGCTTATGTGTTCCCCCACCCCACCCCACCTCATGTATAAAAACACTTGCAGACTCTTGAGAGGATGGACATGTTGTCTTTCCCTTCTAATCATGCTGCTAGTGGTTTGGACTCTGTTGGACAAAAAGGGTCCACATACTAAATTGACAAGCTCAGGGAAGGCCTACAAACTCAGAGACTGAAAGTGACCAGATAGGATGGTCTGAATGTATAAATTCCTAACCAAAAGCAGGTCATAGAGGTCAGTCGCACCCTTGACAAAGGTCAGTCTTTACTTTAAGTGAGCCTGTCTATTCTTTTTTTGCATCTAAAATAACATACCTTTGCACTCTGGCTGGTGGCTCAGTGGACTGAGCTCTGGTCTGTGAACCAAAGGGTCACCGGTTTGATTCCCAGTCAGGGTACGTGCCTGGGTTGCGGACCACATCTCCAGTTGGGGGCGTGCAAGATGCAACCATACATTGATGTTTCTTTCCCTCTTTTTTGCTCTCCCTTCCCCTCTCTCTAAAAATAAATAAAATCTTTGAAAAAATTAAAAATTAAATAACATACCTTTGCAATGTTGGAATAATCTCCTTTTCCAGACCCCTCAGAGCCCACCCACTGCATCAGAGCAACTATTAATAATTGCTGAAGCTGTATAAGTTAATGTTTCTGTTATCAATAATGCACTTTTTTTTTTTTTTGGTTATTCTTTTTTTTTTTTTTTTTAAGATTTTATTTCATTATTTCTAGAAAGAGGGGAAGGGAAAGAGGCAGAGAAGGAGAGAGACATCAATGTATGGTTGCCTTTCACCTGACTCCAGCCACAGATCTGACTGGAGACCTGGTTTGCAACCTTGTTATGTGCCCTGGCTAGGGAATCGAACCTGCGACCTTTGGGTTCGCAGGCCGGCGCCTTACCCACTGTGCTACCAGCCAGGGCTGGTTATTCTTTTGACATTTAGAAGAAATGTTATGACAGAGGAAGAAAGGAATGTGTGCCTTTGGAGAAAAGCTAAAAGGAAGTAGTTTGTCATGATAAGTTGGTCATTTCCGGATGAGCAAAAAGAGACAAAGTAAGAACACAGGAAGTTGTAGGTTAGACATATTGAGAAAAGAGTCTAGTGCTTAAATGCTAGAAACCCGTTATGAGAATGTGCTTATTCCCCAATCCAACAAGCACTACTAACTACATTAGGTGGAAACTGAAATGGAAAAAAAACCAACCAACCAACGAACCAACCAACCATACAGAACCCTCTATAACTACTATAACTGCTGCTAAGGCACAGAAGTTTACTTATAAAACTCTTTCTGTCCTTTTGGCCTCTGGAAGTTTTTAGATGGTAAATGTAAAAGTAATTTACATCATTGTGTTCTTACAGACTTGGCCCTGATTAAATCTTAAAGTTATAGTTCTTAATTGCACAACCAGTGGAAATTAGATTAATAATGAATGACACTTGAGTGCTTTCAACGGGCTGTAGATGACCATATTAAAATAATAATAAATAATAACAGTAAATGGGAACCTGTCTCATAGTCAGATTATGAAAACTGAAGAGGTATATTGTGTGCCCTCAAACTGTAAGTACATGTTATACTAGATGCAAAATACAGATAAGTAAGACAGACAGCAAAACTTGGATCATGATAGCTTGCAGAATTGAAATAATCCAGAGTGGGTTTTTTTGTTCCTTAATGAAGGCCCAGAATATCTGCCTCCCATTTTCCTGCCTTTCCCTCTTGAGGAAAATTAGGCCTTGACTCTCGTGTCAGTGCAGCAGGAGAGAGCACAGGACAAATCTGACGCTGTGCAGTGCGGCTGCCGCAGCCGCTGACCATCCTGGCTACCAGGAAACACCTTTTGGCACTTAGGTGGGAAGAATAGAAAACTAAGGCAGGAAGGAGGGAAGCCCTTGAAATTCTATGCATCATGGGAAAGAACGCCTATGAACCGTGCATTCATCCTAAGGCCTGAAAGCCTGGAAAGGGCTTACAGTGCCCAAAGGAAGAAGCCCATTTACGTATTCACCTTTAGGTATTCACGTCCCCTCATCCCCCAAAGCTGGCACTACCTTTACCTGTCAATCAATATGTAACTTCTTCATCCTCATATTGCCAACTATATAAGTCCTCTCTTGGCTCTCTGGTGACCCGGCCTCTGGCCATCCAGGCATTTACCACCCCTGCCTTGATGGTCCTTACCTTCACCGCCCTTACCCTGCTTTGTCCTGAACCTGTGCCTCTCATGCCCCACATTAGCTGGTCCTGTTCTTGTCCATGAGAATGGATCACCAATAAACTCTGCTTGCGTGACAATAGACTTGCTGATCTATGATTCTTTTATGGCAAGAAGAGCCAGGTTTCTCCCCTTAACATCAAGTTACGATCTTGCTCCATCCCCAATGGTCCACCATTCAGTAAGATGAGATGTAACAGGGGTCCCTAAAAGCCCCCACAGCCTATGGTTTTGGGGACGGGGGAAGAGATAATTCAACTTTTAAGGTACTTTGCTTACCTACATATGACTGGGGAGAGTGGTACTGTTTAAGATACTTTGTACATCAACGACAAGGACAAGGATGTAGCTGAGCCTTTTCTGAAGGGGCAAGCCGGAAGGAAGGAGCCAGGCAGAAGGAAGGTGGCTATGCTCTCTATAAGAATGAAGAAGGGTCCCAAGGTTCGCCGTAAAGTGTGGTGCGGATGAAGGAGCCATGCAGTTTTGAAAGGATGAAGAGAAGCCACATGGTCTGAAAAGGTGTAGACAGGAGTTGGCTAGGAGCTCTGGTGTGTAGGAAGAGTCATGATGTAGCAGTTGGGCAGCTTTGCGGGAGAGCTGGTTTGCTGCAGGATCCAGCCCTGCGGCCTGGGCTGGAAGGGAAGCAGGCACGCTGCTGCTCTGATCGTGTTGCTCTAGCTGACTTCAAAGCCATCAAGGACTCTGCCTTGTAGACCTGGACTCTACCTGGACTCTTGGAACTAGGGGCATATGGAAAGGGCTCTTTCTTAGGATTTGTGCCTTTCCTGGACTTCACCATGATCCAATGTAACACGGCACATGCTTTTCTGGACTATTATACGAAGGCTGATGACAACATATCCCAGATCCTGAATGAGAGAGCTGACAGATAAGGAGTGGGGAACTATTGGGTTTATTGTTGGTTTATAGCATTTTGGGGAGCAAGGAAAGTGCCGGGTCTCATGGGAGAATGGAGCTCAGAGTGGTAGTGCTCGCAGCTCCCCACCCCCCATTTGAAATATTATAAATAAAGGCCTGTTTTTCTCAATGTTAATTGTTTGGTCTTACACCAAGGCAATATGTGAATGAGCCTCTCTTTGTTCGATAACAAAAGTACTGACACTAAGACTTGCTAGAAGTGAACCTTCCTAGCATCATGGGACCACATTACCAAACCAAAATGTTGGTCATTAGTGCATCCTTGGGGTTGATTTATGACTCAAAGAGGAAACTGAATGAAAAAAGGGCCACATACTAAACCTGACAAACCCAGGGGAGGCCAGCATGGTGGGCCTTACAAACTCAGAGATTGAAAGTGACCACACAGAATGGTCTGAATATAAAAATCCCTAGCTAAAAGGTCATAGAGGTCAGTCACATCCTAGGCTGGTAGCTTCCTTGATAAAATCAACCTTAAGTGAGCCTGTCTATTGTCTTTTTGAGGCAGGTTAGTAAGAAAGTAGGAAAAATTCCCCAGCAAGTGAAACGAAAAACTGAGACAAATGGTTGAACAAATGGCCAGAATAGTTGAACAAGTGACAGCCAGCTGATTAAATTACAAGACTCTATCCTTCCTAACCAAAGATACTTAAGAACAGATGGTTTAAACTATCCTCTCTAACCAAAGATACCTAACAGCAGGGGTTTAAATCACCATAGTCAGGAAGGTAGATAAAAACCAATTACAGCCAGACTAATCTAAGGTAGAAGTGAAACTAACCAGAGAACAACCCTGGATACCATTATGTATATGCTTATTTTAATACATCAGCATATTAAACACCACACCTGGAAATCTAATCAATAGTCTGTTGAAATCCTCCCCTGAGACCTCCCATAAAATTCCCACCTATGGAAAATAGATAAAACTGCCCTGGCTGGTGGCACAGAGGATAAGGCGCTGACCTGTGAACCCAAAGGTCGCTGGTTGGATTCCCAGGCAGGGCACATGGCTAGGTTGCAGTCCGGGTTTCCGGCTGGGTCTGTAGCTAGAAGCTGGTAAAAGGCAACCATACATTGATGTCTCTCTCCCTCTCTGCCTCTCTTCCTTCCCCTCTCTCTAAGAATAATAAATTTTAAAAATCTCAAAAAATAAAAGAAAGAAAATAGATAAAACCTTCAGGACAAAAAACACCATCAGCTCTTCTTTGAGTTCATCCATGTTTCCCTTTCCTCAGGTGTATGTATACTTTGCTTCTTCTATTCTGATCTTGAAGGATCCCAAGGAGACTTGCACCCTGAGGAGCAATGGGCAGGGGTAGCTCATCCTGAGCTACCTTCCCCCCTCTCCCCATCTGGTCTCTAGGCCCCTCACCTCCCTCACCCCCACACTTATTTTAAGATTTTTTTTTTTTTAGAGAGAGAAGAAGAAGGGAGGGAGAGAGATCGGGAAAGAAACATTGGTGTGAGGTTGGTTGCTTCTCACACGCCTTCATCTGGGGACATAGCCTGCAATCCAGGCATGTGTCCTAACCAGGAATCAAACCAGCAACCATTTTGATTCTCAGGCCATTACTCAATCCTGGTCTCTCCCTTTCTGTCCATCAAGACTTGCTTTACACATTTAGGTGCTCCTGTGTTGGGTGCATAAATGTTTACAAAGGTTTTATCCTCTTGTTGGATTTCTCCCTTTATCATTATGTACTGTCCTTCTTTGTCTCTTACTATAGCCTTTATTTGAGTCTATTTTGTCAGATACAAGTATTGTTACCCCCAAGTTTTTTTCATTTCCATTTGTTCTCATCCCTTTACTTTCAGTTTGTGGGCATCTTTTGTTCTAAGGTGGGTTTATTGTATGCAACATATGTTAGATCTTATTTTCATATCTTTTCAGCTACCCTATGTCTTTTGTTTGAAGCATCTAAGCTATTTATATTTAAAGTTGTTATTGATAGGTATGTATTAATTGCTGTTTTATTCTCTGTTCTTTTAACTACATTCCTCTGTTTTTCAATTTTTTTCCTTATTCTTCTTAAAGCAAGCCCTTTAACATTTCTTGTAATATTGGCTTGGCAGTAACAAACTCCTATAGCATTTTTTAATCTTGAAAGCTCTTTATTTCTCCTTTAACTTCAAATGATAGCTTTGCTGAGTAAAGTAGTCTTCATTGTAGGTCCTTGCTTTTCATCATTTTGAATATTTCATGTCAATCCCTTTCTGCCTGAAATGTTTCTGTTGAGAAGTCAGAGGTAAGTCTTCTGACAGTCTTATGGGAGCTCCCTTGTAAGTAAATAACTGTCTTTTCCTGTGGGTTTTAAGATTCTGTCTTTGTTTTTAACTTTTGCCATTTTAATTATGAGGTGTGTACCTTTTGGGGTCCAGCTTGGTTGGAACTCTGAACTTCCTGGATTTGTGTGTCTTTTTCCCTCCCACTAGGTTAGGGAAGTTTTCAGTCATTATTTCTTCAGACAGGTTCTTTATCCTTGTTCTTTTCCTCTCCTTCAAGTGCCCTATGATGCAGATGTTATTATCCTCCATGTTCTCCCAAAGGTTTCTTCAGCTATCCTCATTTTTAAAAAATTCATTTTTCTTTTTGCTGCTCTGATTGGCTATTCCCCCATTCCCCCGCATTGTTTTCCAAACTGCTGACTCAATCCTCTGCTTCTTCCACCCTAATGTTTATTTTTTTGGGTGTATTGTTCATTTCAGATATTATATTCCTCACTTCTGATTTTTTAATGGTTTCTATGCTTTTTTTCATGCTGTTGAACATCCTTATAACCATTACTTTGGACTCCATATCTATTAAATTACTTGCCTTCATTTCATTTAGCTCTTTTTTTTCTGGAGGTTTATTCTGTTCTTTCATCTAGGATCTATTTCTTTGTCTCCCTGTTTGGCTTCTTTTTTGTGTTAATTTTTGTGTATTAGATAGATCTGCTATGGCTCCCAGTCTTCATGGGGTGGTCTTTTGTGATAGGTGTCCTGTGGGGTCCAGTGATGCAAACTGACCTGCCTTCCTGGGTGGTCCAGGAATGTCCTTTGTGCAGGTTATATGGGCCCTCCTGTTTAATTGAATCTTTTAAAAATTTTTCTTAATTGAAAAATTATTGACATTATTACAGATGTCTCCATTTCTCCTTTCTCTTTCTCCTCTCAACCCCTCTCCCTCTTCCCTCTGGTCATCACCAAGGAATTGAGTCTTGATTGCTACTGGCCCATTTATGCATGGGATTGACTCTCACACTGGCTTACTGTTAGGCTCAACCTTGCTTCTGGTGTGAGCTGCTGTGCAGGTGATGACCACAAGAAGTGGAATTCATCTCAGCGTTTTTTGTGCCTGCTGAGAACTCCCTTTGTATATGTTGCTTGTGAATAACCAACTGAAGACTTATACTGGGCTTTTCTCTGATGTTGTCTGAAACTGGCCACGAATGTGTTGGTTCTGGGCTTCTTGGAAAAGACTCTGGTTCAGACCAATATTGAACACTGAATGTGACTGGCCCTGGGCAACCTGTTTAGAGCTACCAGTGATCCACAGTCAGTGGCTGCTTCTGCTGGGCCTGGGTGTGTGTGGGATGGACCAAGCTACACACCAAGTTGGCTTTTGCTAGGATGGACCCTAGGGGCAGGTCAGCAAAAGTCCCAAAGCACCCCTCCAGTTTATGGCTGACTATTAGGCTCAGTCACTGAAAGAGCCTCTGGCTATACTCTTCAGCAGGGCATAAGTTCTGGAGGGTGGGGCTATTGTTTTTCCCCAGGCTGATGCAGCTCAGAGGGGAGTGCTCCACCCAAGAAAGTTGGTGTCTGCCATATGGTAGAATGACTCAGCACAGGGACCCTGGCAGTTGTTCCTTCAGCTCCTCTAGAGCCACAAAACTCAGACTCACCTCAGTTGTCTTTAGTCGACTTTGCCCTCCCTCTGCTAGAGCCCAGGGTGAGCAGCTGTGAATAAAATGTTTTACATTGGCCCATTAGGAGGGTGCCTGTGTCTTCAGTGGACTCCTGCCTTTCCCTCGTGGACAGAAACCCTACTGCTTTTCATGACCAGATGGTATGTGGGTGCCTCTCCCTGTATCTGGTGCTCTGGATTAGGAAGCTCAGCTTGGGGTTTAGACCCCATGCTTCTCAGAGGGGAACCCCCACCCCCAGCCCCATAGCTGAGATATTCCTACGGAACTTCAGCTGCTGCTCTTAGGAAGGAGTCTACCTTTCCTACCACTCTCAGTGTGGCTCTTCTGTAACCCTTGGTTATAAGACTTCTCTTCAGCTAGGCTCAGTTGGTTATTCACAATGATTGTTTTAGAATTTAGTTGTAATTCCAGTTTGGCCCTAGGAGGAGGTGAGTATAGCTTCCATCTACTCTGCTGCCTCATGCAAACAGGAGGCATTCTGGACAGAGTTAGATTTATTCTTACCTACCTTACTGCAAGTAATCAAACAGTGCATTAGGCTGCCTTGGCTTAGGATGACCTTATGCCAAGTCCTATATGATAACCAGAGATCCAAAGACTAGAATGAAGAAAAATACATTTTTTTCCTACTGTCAGGGGAGAGGGGAGAAGTTCCCCAGGCTCTTTATAGATATGGTTGGACCTTCCTCTGGAGTCTGCCAAATAATTAGCCTTGGAGTTAATCTTCTCCCAGAGCCCTGGAACATGGAGCCCCCAAAGGTAACCAACTTAGCAACTCTGAGCAGACAGATGTTGTCTTTGGGTATACTGCCTGTTTGTTCTAAAGTATTTATAGCCTCCTTTGTTCTGATGAGTATACAGGTCTGCCTTTGCTGTAAGCTTGTTTCTGCTGAACCACGTGTGAGGACGCAGACACCCTAGCTGCCCGGCCATTAGCCTGTTGCTTGCAAGAAAGCAGGCCATATATCCTCAAGGCTCCATGTAAGTTCTTCTTTGCTCCCAGACCAGAGGCCTCCCTGCTATCAACACTTACTGGTCATGCACCTGAGACCATGAGACCTGACACTTACTTTAAAAGGGAAAGACAGAGTAAAAACAGTCTCTTCAACAAATGGTGTTGGGAGAACTGGACAGCAACATGCAAAAAGATAAAACTAGACCACCAACTTATACCATACACCAGAATAAACTCAAGATGGATAAAGGATTTAAACATAAGCAGTGCCACCATAAAGGTCCTGGAGAAAAATATAGACAGTAAACTTTTGGATATCCTACGCAGAAATATGTTTACTGATACTTCACCAAGGGCAAAGGAAATAAAAGAATGAATCAACAAATGGGACTATATCAAAGTGAAAAGTTTCTGTTCAGCTAAAGAAAATATCAGCAAAATTCAAAGGGAACCAACTGTATGGGAAAACATAATTGCCAATGATGCCTCAGATAAGGGTTTGATCTCCAAAATATATAAAGAACTAATGCGACTCAACACCAGGGAGACAGAGAGCCCAATTAAAAAATGGGCAAAGGACCTGAACAGACAACTCACTGAGGAAGATATACAAAGGGCCCAGAGGCATATGAAAGAATGCTCAACATCACTAGTCATCAGAGAGATGCAAATTAAGATACCACCTCATACCTGTCAGAATGGCAATCATCAACAAATCAACAAACAACAAGTGTTGGTAAGGATGTGGGGCAAAGGGAACCCTCATGCACTGTTGGTGGGAATGCAGGCTGGTGCAGCCACTGTGGAAAACAGTATGGGGATTCCTTGAAAAACTAAAAATGGAACTGCCTTTTGATCCAGCGATTCCACTACTTGGACTATACCCAAAGAATCCTGAGACACCAATTCATAAGAACCTATGCACACCTATGTTCATAGCAGCACTATCTACCATAGCTAAGTGCTGGAAATAGCCTAAGTGCCCATCAATGGATGATTGGATCAAAAAACTTTGGTACATTTATACAATAGAATACTATACAGCAGAAAGAAAGAAGGAACTCCTACCCTTTGCAACGACATGGATGGAATTGGAGAGTATTATGCTTAGTGAAATAAGCCAGTCAGTGAAGGACAAATACCATATGATCTCACTCATTACAGGACAATAATGAACAAAACTAACAATAAGCGAAACAGAATCAAATATATGAATACAGTGAATAGGTCTTCAGTGGTCAGGGGGAAGGGAGTTGGGGGGAGGGGGGAGGCAGAGGCAAGGAAGGGGAGCAGCTTAGACAAGAACCTAGTGTAAAGGAACCATGGACATGGACAACAGGTGGGATTGACTTTGGCGGGGAATGGATGGGTGGGGAGGGGGACAGAGGGGAGCAAAAAAGGGATGGATGTAATACAACAATAAAATTAAAAAGAAAAGTAAAAAAAAAAAAAAAAAAAGAAAGAAAGAAAAGGCAAAGACAGCAGCTGTCCTCCTCTTTTTCTGAAATGGCCTTCTGGAAATGTCAGCTGCTTGAATTCTAACATCACCATTTGGAATATGAATGAAATTTACTCAGAAAGCAGATAGGCCCAAGAATCTCCAGCTTTTAGTCCTAGAGATATCTCTAAATTCTGGATCTCATCCCTTTTGATGTATACACACCTAGGCAGAGAGCCTTGTAGTCTCCCTGGAATCTCAGGGCTTAGCCTAGAATCACACTCTCTTTCTGGGACATAAGAGAAGTTTTGTTATCCTTTTGGAGGATCAGAGGAATTAACTACATAAATGACTACATTCTAATTGCAAGGTCTGTGAAGAGGCTCAGGAAGCAAGCAAGGGCATTTATTGCAGCACCGAGAAAGTCACCGCAGATCTATTTCCCACACTCCAGCAACTGATGTTAATAAGCTGGAATGCATTTTTCTACAGCTTTCTTTATGCTCGTGCCACTTATAAAAGAAGTCCCATACAAAATGGAAATTAGAAATGTTTTTGTACATTACATGATTAAAGTGGGATCATAATAACTATTTCTCTCATCTTACTTTTCCTCCACTTAGCAATATATCATGAAAATTTCTTCAAGTCAACTAGGTAGAGAGCTAAATCCTTTTAATGGCTGTGTATTATTCCATAGTATGGAAGCAGCATAATTAATCTGACCGTATCCTTTGTTCCTAATCATGGCATTTCCTACCCCCATTTTTCTTACTATAAGCAATGATAATATTGCTGAACAATCATCTTTGTATACACATTTTTATTTTAAAGAATTCCTTAATTAATTATATAATTAATTATATTCTTACCCGAGGACATTTGTTCAATGCTTTTAGAGGTAGAGGAAGGGGGAAAGAGAGACACATTGACATGAGAGAGGAACATTGATTGGTTACATTCTTGTATGTGCCCTGCTGGGGACTGAGCCTGCAACCTGGGTATATGGTCTGAGAGGGAATTGAACCCAAGATCTTTTGGTCAACAGGGTTTGACTATGCTTTAACCAGCTGAGCCACACCGACCAGGGCTAAGTTTTTAATTTATTGATGTGATGAGAGAGAGAGACAGAGAGAGAGAGAGAGAGAAAGAGAGAGATTGATTTGTTGTTTCACTTACTGATGTATCCATTGGTTGCTTCTTGCTTGGGCCCTGACTGGAAGTGGAAATCACAACCTAGGCATATTGGGACAACATGCTAACCAATTGAGCTACCTAGCCAGTGCTTGTGCAAGCA
This sequence comes from Noctilio leporinus, assembly GCA_004026585.1. Taxonomy (NCBI): domain Eukaryota; kingdom Metazoa; phylum Chordata; class Mammalia; order Chiroptera; family Noctilionidae; genus Noctilio; species Noctilio leporinus. The sequence goes on from PVIW01008367.1 coordinate 12,382, forward strand.
TTATTAAGGACTGATGGTTTTAATTCCTTAGTGCAGAATCCCAGGAGTGAAATTCCTGGGTTGAGGGCATATGCATATTTAATTTAAATAGCTGTTGCTATATTACTTTCCACCAAGGCAATAACAATTCACACTTCCTGTTAGTAGGAAATGAGAGCATTCTTTCCTGGCACGGACAGCCTTATGCAGTATCACTTTAAAAAAGTTTTAGCTAGTTTGCTAGGATCCAGTGGATTTTGAACTACAAAAGCTCTAGTGAATCCCCAGAGGTAGCTTAGGGGTTTCTGATGGTGGTGTGCTGGCTCAGAGTAGGAGGTCTTCCGGCCCTTTCCCCCATTTCAGCCAGAGCTCCCTATTTTTCATGTATCAGCTTCCCCATAAGGCTTTATTTTAAGAAATGGTTCCAAAGGAGTGTTTGAATGCCCTGTTTCTGAGTTGTGCATGTGGGGTGGTTATTGAAGATTTTTAATAAGGTGGTGCCTTGGTAAAAGCTTGGACTTCAAAGAGATCTAGAGTTTGGGGAGGGGAACTTGGAGTGGGTGGGGGCGGGTCGTCTCACCAGAGAGTTGGTCGGTAGATCGTGCAGGTGGAATAGTGAGGATCTGACCTGGAGTGAGAGCAGTGGCAGGAAGAGGGCGGACAGGTTTGCAAGGACAAGCATACAGGATTCATTGGATAAGGGTTGGGGGGCGAGGGTGGAGGTGTAGAGTCTCCGTCGCCCTAGGTTGGCACCGGCTGGCCTGTGATGGCACCCTAGAGACAGTAGCTTGGTCTTCCTGGCATCCTGGGGCTCTCCTAGAGACCTAGGTGGTGAGCAGGGACACACCAGAGGAGCCTGAAGAGAAGCTGGATGAAGGGAGGAATTTTGTCTCTACCACCTGCGGGCAGTCAGCCTGGGGGAGGAGCATGTGGCTGGGTGGGGGCAGTGGAGGAAAGCTGACTGAGCTCTTCTTGCTCCACCTGAGAAGGGTGTGGCAGGGGAGCAGGGGTCAGAGAAAGAGAGCCCTCCGTGACTCCTTAGTGGCCCACTGCTCAGTGAGATGTCCAAATAGACCCCCAAATCATACCCAACTTGCTTACCTGTGTTCTCCCAGAGTCCAGGGGAGAGAATTCAGTCCTCCTCCATGCAGGGGAAGGAGGAAAGGTAAGGAGAGTCCCTCTCCATTTCTCCTCAGGAAGATGAGGGTCATCATGACCAGACCCTCCCCTGCTTCCAGGCTCAATGTAGGGTTTCAGATGGGGAAGGTCCCAGGACGGATACAGAGGCAGATATTTCTTCTGTGCAAGTCCCTTCCTCCTCCTCCCACAATTCTTCAAGTCTCCTAACTTCTAAGTTGCCACACTCCTCCCTTGAGATACTCCACCACTCATATAAGAACAGCTCAGCCTTTAGTCCCTTGGCACTTTAGAAAGCTAATGAAGCTTTCCCAAGCCAAACTTTGCCAGCTCAGGAGGGTTCCCAGCACAGCTGATGTGAGCTCTGACTCGGTTCCTTCCTTCAGACTGACTAGTTTTCTCATGAAAGCGCTTCCATGGGCCCTTGGTACTTTTGCCTCTGGGGACCCTTTTCTCCAAAGAAAAATATTAAAAATGATATTTTATGATTCTATTGGTAGAAAGCCAAGATGGATTCATTATTATATAGTTATTATATTCAAGTTTTTTGTGCTTTTGAAAGAAATAAAATAAAAACAACACTTTCAGGACCCACAGCATAGCACCTCTTATACCTAATGGGCAAGCCCCACCTAGAGGCCAATGCTTGGCATATGGAATATTTTCTTCTCAAGAAAAAAATTGTGTAGTTTTTTTTCCTTTTTTTCTTTTTTAAGGCATCCGAGTTAGGATCTTGAACTCCCACGTTCATTGCAGCATTACTTACAATAGCCAAAATGGTGGAATAATCTAATTGTCCACCATGGATGAATAAATAAAGATGTGATATAGGTATCCAGCCATATAAAATGAAAAAAAAAATGAAGACATTGATTGAAGAATATATAAGAAACATTGTACATAGGACAATGACACCTCTTCTTCAAAGTTGGCACCTTTGGGCCTGACACGAGTTCTCCCAATTGCCATTAGCTGCCCCTTCATTTTTTCCTGAACCTCACAGAAAGCCTGGAATATCTTCCCTTGCAAAGGTGATTTTATTTTGGAAAAAGCCAGAAGCTGCAGGGTGCCAAATCTGAGCTGTAGAGGGTCTGCGTTACCTGGGTGATTTAATATTTTGCCAAAAAAAAAAAAAAAAAAAAATCCTCTGCATGAAATGTGATGCATCAGCAGGCACATTGTCTTGATGAAGCTGCCAGTCACTGGTTGCTCATAGCTGCATCCCTCTGAATCATCCAAATAGTTTCCATGGAGGAATGGTCAAGCTTAATGCAAAATTTGATGCAGACTCATTGCTTTACTCACTCAGTCATTTTGAATGAGATGGTCACACAGTACACATGCTCACTCAACGGCATCTACCACCCCCACTGACTAATACAGTGAAGTAGTCATTGTTCATATATGTGCTTTCCAGTACACTTATTGGCTGCCAGGTTACATTGATGTTATGCACATCATTCTCATTATATTAACAATGGCTGGACTTTTCCCAGCTGGACAGACCACATACACACACACATGCTAGAATATTAGTCAGCTTTAAGAAAAAAAAATTCTGTCATTTGTTACAATGTGGATGAACTTTGAGGACAGAAACAGTACTGTATGATCTCAGTTGTATGTAGAATCTAAAAAAGTCAAACTCAGAGAAACAGTACCATGGTGATTACCAGATAGACCTTGGGGGATTGGGGAAATGGGGAGATGTTGGTGAAAACTTTCACTTATAAGATTGACAAGTTTGGAGATCTAATGTGCACCACGGGGATTAAAGCTAATAATACCATATGGTGTACTTGAAATGTGACTAAGAGAATAGATTTTACATGTTCTCACCATGGAAAAGAAATGGTAGCTATGTGACAGGATGGAGGTGATAGCTAAGGCTATAGTGGTATTCATTTTGTAATTTATAAACGTAACAATTCAACCCACTATAGGCTTATTTGTACCAAAAGGTATACCTCGTATTAAATTTGGACTTAATTCCTTTTGTTAAAGAAGAAAATTCAACTGAATGGATTTGAAGATCTAATTAGCTTTATTAAGTGATTCATGAATCCAGTAACATCTAGCAATTAGAAAGGAGCTCTGAGGATTTGAACAAAATGGAAGGCTTTTACAGACAGAAAGAGGGTGGGAGTAAGAAGTTAAAAGAGCAGATTATTTCAGTCAAGGAAGCCTTCCCTTAGGGGAAAGCAGGGGGTTTTATCAGGCCGTTTACTAAAACTGATGAGGTAATCCAGGCAGATTGGTTTAAAATTCCACTACTGGGAGAAGCTGAAACTGAAATTGAGTTAGTATTAAGTTTTGGTTTGGTGATGTGGCTTTGCAAAGGTGACTCCATTTTGGCTGTTTCTTTATATATATATTTTTTAAATTAAAAAGAAAATAAAAAAGAAGAAGATTTTATTGTCTTGGTTGGTGTGGCTCAGTGGATTGAGTGCCGGACTACAAGCCAAAGGGTCACATGCCTGGGTTGCAGGCCAGAGGCAAACACACATTGATGTGTCTCACCCTCTCTTTCTCCCTCCCTTCTCTTCTCTCTAAAAATGAATAAATGAAATCTTTAAAAAATTAAAAAAAATATTTACATTTAGAGAGAGGGGAAAGGAAGGAGAAAGAAAGGGAGAGAAACATCAATGTGAGAGAGAAACATTGATCAGTTGCCATTCGCATGCCCCCAACTGGGGATCTGGCCCACAACCCAGGCATGTGCCCTGACTAGTGACCTTTCATTTTGCAGGCTGGCACTCAATTCATTTAGCCACACCAGCCAGGGCTTGGCTGTTTCTTTTAATACTTTCTTCTATCCTGGCTTGGAACAATAGTGTGATTAATTTGTCATTTCTTTGGAGGATGTTACTTCTTTATTTGGTTAATTGAAGATACCATCCTATATGCTATTGGCTGATGAAATTATTATAATTCCCACAATTTATTTACCTGTGCTAAATAAATTGCTGGCAAAGACAGAATCAGCCTCTGAGGATGTTTGTCATCATACAAAATGAAACAAAACAGTGATGGAAGAATTCATGTTTAGTGAACAAATGTTTGCTGGGTCACCTGCAGACGATGGGTCACAAACAGGACTTAGATCACAAGTACCTCCCTAGGGTCTTCCCTATCATGCCATGTTCATATCACACTATGGTTATCTATAGTGAGAATTCTCCCTAGAGCAAGGCTTCTATCTTACATTCTTTTAAGCACTTTGGAGGAAAATTAAGGCTACTTCCTGTGACTTCTGGGCCTTTCTGGTTTTAGCTTGAAATAATCCCCATGCCAGAGTGGCACATCCTGAACTCCTGCCCTGAACTCCATCAACATTAAACATGTATTATTATTCTAATATAAATGAGCAAATAAAGGTGATAAAATATTATTCAAAAAGTAAACTAAACAGGCCCTGGCTAGTGGCACAGTGGATAAGGCACTGGCCTGCGAACCCAAAAGTTGCTGGTTCAATTCCCAGCCAGGGCACATAACCAGGTTGCAAGCCAGGTCTCCAGCCAGGTCTGTAGCTGGAGGCAGGTGAAAGGCAACCTTACATTGATGCCTCTCCCTCTCTGCATACATCGATGTCTCTTTCTTTCTCTCTGCCTCTCTCTCTTCCCCTCTCTCTAAAAATAATAAATTGAAAAAGTAAACTGAATACTATAGAAAAATAAAGAAAATTTCATTAACTTTGAAAAGGTGAAGATGAAATGGTATCACAGAAAGCACAAGCACAATCTTAAAAATCAATCTTCATTAATGGTGCTGTCTTTGCGCAGATAATGAATTAGAAGTTTCATTTTCTTTTTTTTAATAATTAAAAAGAAATTTAGAGGGAGGGGAAGAGAGAGAGGAGAAGGAGAGAAATATTGATCAATTGCCTCTTGCACCCACCCTGTTGGGAGACTGAACCTAAAGCCCAGGCATGTGTCCTGACAGGGAATTAAGTCAGTGACTTTTCACGCCCAACCAACTGAGCCAGACAGATCAGGGCATGAACACCTTATTGTGGACAGTTTCCCAGCTGCTGAAAACACTGATTCTACACCTAGATGCCGAGGTTAGGGCAGCAGACTCCATCTTCAAATAACCTTATTTCAGGTTTGATAACTTTGAGGTGCTTTTGGATACTTTCAGGACCTGTTGTCTTTGTTGTTAATAGTAAGCTATAGTTTCTGTTTGAAAAGATCATCAATTTGCTATGTCTTCCTTAATTACTTCATTTATGAATAGAGATTTCTGTGCAGAGGAACTGATGCCAATTTCAGTGCAGAAATGTCAATTTCACTTGCTTCGAGATGATAAGAATGACCCTTGCAGAAGGGACTTGACTGGCATTTTCATCTTCCTATTGGATCATGGAGATGTAGAGGAATGCTTTCTAGTCTAGCAAACCTATGATTTGAAATTTTAATGTAACCTCTATAATTCTTAGGCACAGCTCAAAATATAAATGTTTAAGAATTCAGAGTTTTGCTCTGGATGGTAGCACAATAGATAAGGTGCCAGCCTGCAAATCGGAAGGTTGCTGGTTCAATTCCCCATCCAGGGCACATAACCAGGTCGCTAGCCAGGTCTCCAGCCAGCTCTGCAGCTGGAGGCAGATGAAAGGCAACCACACATTGATGTCTCTCTTCCTCTCTGCCTCTCTCCTTGCCCTTCTCTCTAAAGGTAATAAATAAAATCTTAAAAAAAAAAAAAAGGAAAGAAAAAGAAATAAGAGTTTAAAGAATACTGAAGTAATATTGCTATACCAACAAAGATACTACTATTTTGGTATGGAAAATGTGACATGCTATGCCAGAATATGGGAATATAGAAAATAGGCATTGTAGCCCCTTATTCTTCCAAAGGACACAAATTCCCAACCAAGCAAAAACCGCTTGTGCCAGCTCCTGTCTCTCAGGTGGGGGAAGGAGATGTCACAGTCTGCCCTGGGGGAACTGGCCCAGGGACGGGTCAATGCTCTTGTTTTTTGCCCCTCTCCACTTGTCCTTGTTCACAGCTCAGAGCCATGGTGTTTTAGAAACACACAAATGTATGATTGAAAACTTGATGGGGAAATTAGTGAGTTTGGTAGTGAAAACCTCCCCAAGCAACGGATAGAGCCTTAAATAAGAAACACGAGTGTGTGTGTGTGTGTGCGCGCGCGCGCGCGCGTGTGTGTTTCCCCATCCCTTGCCTCAAACTTGGGGTAAAAAAATATGTCTCTCTCTCTTTTTTTTTTTTCCTTCCGCGGGGCAGGAAATGACTGAGCTTGTGGGCTAGTGGCCCTTTCCACACTCTGCAGGGAGGAGCTGACCCGGGTTGTGACAGTCCAATCACTGATCCTTTGGCTCCCCCTGCTGATCATCCAGTCCCCACGCCCTGTGGTCTGGTCCCTCGGAGTAGCCTGAGAGGTCTGCGGCGATGGGTGTGATTGCCAATGGATTGCTGGGGCGATATTTGGATCAGCACCTGGAGCAGAAACTAGGCCCCTGTGCTCCTTTTTGGATCAAGTCACACAGCCTTGGTGATGGGCAAGCCCGCAGTGTAAGGAAAATGTTCAGTTAGGCTTCTCAGCTCCAGTTCATCTCCCATATTGCTATCAAATTTAATTTGTCTTCCTGGCAAATAAAGCTGTTTCCATAGTTTAAAATCCTATGTTGGCTTTATACACTAAATGCTCTCCCTCTCCTTACCTCCCAGCCTCATTTTTGGTTTTTATGTTGAGCCCCAATCCCCAAAGTGATGGATGATGTGTGGTGGTGATCAGGTCTGGATGAGGTCAACGTGTGGAGCCTCCAGCTGGGACCGAAGTCCAAAGAACGCCCTCTGCTGGTAGAACGAAGGAGTGCTGCCCACGTGCCCCACACTTAACCATGGTCTCCTGATTCTTGCCAAGTCCATTCCATAATTTGGTCATGCAGTTTCTTCTGTCTCCCGGCGAATTCACCCTAGATTCAAATGCCACCTCCTTTGTGATAGCTCAGGTCCCAGGTGTAAGAATCTGTTTACAAGACTCCCTACCCCACACCCCTTTCCGCCATCCCCTCTTCTGATACCAATTGGGAGCTCCTCAGGGATCACGTCATCCTCACACTTATTCAGCACAGACCCTGACACAGAACAGGTGTTTAATAAATCTTAGTTGAACAGGTAAACACACTTCCACACGGTGGAGGACTGTGGGGTAAAGGGCCGGGGTGAGTACCTGTGGAAGGACCTTTTATGTTGGGCTCTACCCCGTACAATGTAGGAGCTGGAGGACGAGCAGAGGGCACCCAGGAGTCCCCATCTCAGAAATACCTGTACAGTGAGGGCGCAGTCTTGTTGCCAGCGGGTGGGTAGGGAGACAGCTCTGGGTAGGCGCAGACCTGGAATTCTACTCTAATGGAGGCTCTGGCAGGGCACGAGGAATGCTATAAGGAATGTGTTCACTGCTGTGTTCCTCATGCCCAGCACCATGCCAAGCATGGTGCTGGTTGCTACTAATCATAACCTATTAGTAGGTTGCTACTAATCATAACCAGCTCACTGAATGCGCTGGGCTTGATGGCGTGCAGATGGAAGCGGAACTCTGTTCTCCAACTGACCCCCTTTTGATGAAATCTTGCAGGTCCCATATAGCCTTTCGAGTCAGTCAGATCTCAGTTTTCAGATAGGTCCAGTCCAAAGCTCGATCTCTTGTCCCATCGAAGCTCCTGGCCTGCTGGTCTGGGCAAGTCTCAGGCATTGGGGAAGCTTGCAGTGGGAAGGCTGGGAGAAGACTCTTCACGTTCCTACCTGCCCTCCATCCCTGCTCACTGTGTCTACTCCGGACCTTCTAGGGAGGCAGAGCCTGGAGACACAAGAGGTTATCACACTCTCGATTCTCAGTGTGTTTGTAATCTGTTTGCCCAGTCTGGGCTCTTTCCTCCTCTCTTCCTCTCAGCAGGGACGGCCCTTCCTGTGGCTGATCTGCCACAGGGACCTGGACCTTGGCCCAGCAGCTGACTCCTGTGCTATCTGGCAAAAAATTCTGCAGTCTCCCCAACCCTGAGCTTGGGAATGGAAACTCTTCATGGAGCCTGTGAAGGAAATTGCACAAAACTGGTGACTCAAATTGGACCAGAAGACTGGTGACCAAGGGCCCAGTAAGTTCAGAGTGCCCTGCTAAGGGCTCTGGGGGCCAGTCATCGGTCCTTGCTGTCACTGCTGTATTCATTTTCATCCCCACAGGCCTGACCACTGTCTTTTCCCTTTTGATGATGACCTGGTCTCTCATTCCCTGGGGAATTTTCCTTCCCCATTTTCACTTTGTTTTGGTGGTTCTCCCAGTTACAGGGCCTTAGTCCTGCTTGCCCCAGTGTGTGCATATGACCCAAGGTCCTGCTGACCCGATGGCCCTGTCCCTGATGCCGAGGGCCCTGGCCAGCCTGCTGTGGTCTGTCCCTCCTGGCCCTGTGCCTGAGAAGGCATTTGATAGACGTGGTCAACTGGCCACCCTTATCTGGCTGCAGTTGGCTCTGCATATGCCACAGATGCAGCAAGATGGGGATCATTGCTAAGAAAAAAAATGGTACCCGGAAGCTGAAGGTTAGACCCAGGTGGTGTGGTTTGCTGAAGGCAGTTCCTGAACCATGTTAGGTGACTGTGCTGGAGTTTTAATATGACAAGGTTGGGAGTGGGAGGAGGAATTGGGAAAACTGCTCAGAAGACATCCTCCAGACTGACGCCCCTGAACTGTTCTGTGGAAGGGACCTACCACCAACTCAGTGGCTGGACCAGAGTCCCCAGTATCTTTGGGATGTGGTCAGTGAAGAACCAGAGGAGACACAGGCATCACATTTATTTGATTTTGTTTTGAGGGTGGTGAGGCATCACATTTTTGATGCGCGCTTTTTAAAAACCTGGAGTAGAGATACAAGGTAATAAAGATTTGGAATCGTATGCAATCCATTCCTAAGCACCATTGTCCTACCCCAAGGGGCTCACACAGGGCAACAGGAGTGGGAGTTGAGGAACAGAGAGCCCTGAGCCCCCAGACCAAGCTCTGGCCCGAAGATGATCTCTCTCAGAGCTGATCAGGGCCAGCACCTCCTGGTCCAACAGGAGAGTGACACTGGGCCTGGAGACTGGGCTGAGTCTCCCATCCCACTGGCCTCCAATGGTCCGCATGGCTGGTGGGGGCCTGGGCACCAAGATGGGTGGTGGTGCTTAAAAGGGCAGTGCCCCTCCCGCATCCACATGGGCAGGGAGGGAAGCCTGGTTACACAGGGTTATCATCAACCAGACAAGTCTATTGCAGGCTTTTCTTTAATTTTTTTTCCTTTTTTTTTTTAAGGCCACGCAACAATGTCTTTTATTATGTATAGGTTTTAGAAATCATTTCCTCAATCTGTCCATATATAGGCAAAAATAACTAATTGTTTAACATATTAGACCTTGCAAAATTGATCATTGCCTAGAACCACATGTCAGCAAGAAGGTATAGAGAGAAGAAAGAAGAGGCTGGAAGTGGTATTCTTAGTGTATCAATAATAGTAGCTGGTAAAAGTTCTGTTAGAATTCCTGGATGTCAGTCATAGAAGGCCTGGGCTATGGGACAGGTAGGTATAGGAGAATATGAAAAACAACAAATAAACAACAACAACAAATCCCAACTTTCTCTAGAGCTGTAGCATTTACCATATGGATTAGCATTTTTATTTTTAGATTTTATTATTCATTTATAGAAAGAGGGGAAGGGAAGGAGAAAGAGAGGGAAAGAAACACCAATGTGTGGTTGCTTCTCAGGAGCCCCCAATGGGGGACCTGGCCCCCAACCCAGGCCTGTGACCTGACTTGTCTGCAGGTTGGAACTCAGTCCATGGAGCCACCTCATCCAGGGCTGGGTTAACTTTTTATATTATTAAACATAATAATTAACATTAATACCTGACTATCTTCATTGCATAAAGCTAAATTATAGGTTGAAATTATTCACATGATGAAATTATGGGGTTATATGAAAAAGTTATAACATTTTTTTCTTTTTAATTTTTTAATTGAAGTTAACATTCAATAGTATGTTAGTTTCAGGTGTACAGTATTGTGACTAGATGTTTATATAACTTATGAAATAATCCCCTTGATGGGTTTGCACCCACCGATACCATATAGTTATGATAATATTATTGATTACATTCTTCAAGCTGTGCTTCACAGCTCTATAAATATTCTATAACTACCAATCTGTACTTAATCCCTTTACCTTTTTCACCAGCCTTCCCCACCCCATCTCCCCTTTCGACCTTCCTTTCCTCTGGCAACCCTCAGTTTGTTCTCTGGATCTATGAGTTTGTTTTTGCTGTGTTTGTTAATTTATTTTGTTTTGTTTTTTTAAACAAATTAAATAAAAAAGATTTACTTCATTGTTTTCAGAGAGAAGGGAAGGGAGGGAGGAAGAAAGGGAGAGAAGCATCAATGTGTGGTTGCCTTTCACCTGCCTCCAGCTACGGACCTGGCTGGAGACCTGGCTTGCAACCTGCTTATGCGCCCTGGCTGGGAATTGAACCAGCAACCTCTGGGTTCACAGGTTGGAGCCAATCCCCTGAGCCACACCATCCAGGGTTATTTTGCTTTTTTAAAGATTCTACAAATAAGTGAAATCATATGATATTTGTCTTTCTCCGTACGAGAATGATGTATTAGCATAATATCCTCTAGGTCTATCCAAGTTGTTGTAAATGGTAACATTTTAATTTTTTTTATGGCTGAATAATATTCTATTATATATATGTACCATCCCTCACTTTTAAAAAGATTTTTTTATCTTTTAGAGAGAGGGAGAAAGAGAAATACTGATGTGAGAGAGAAACATCTATCAGTTACATTTTGTATGCATTCTAACTAGGTATCGAACCTCCAACCCAAGCATATGCCCTGACTGGGAATTGAATCAGTGACCTTTTGTTTTATGGGACAACATCCAACCATCTGGGCCAGACCAACCAGGGCCAGACCAACCAGGGTTGTACCATCTCTTTTTTTTTATCCATTCATCCTCTGCTTGAAACAATTGATACATTTACATTTAAAGTACTTATTGAAAAGTATGCAGTTATTGCCATGTTACTTTTTTTTTTTTTTAAGATTTTATTTATTATTCTCTGAGAGAGGGGAAGGGAGAGAGGCAGAGAGGGAGAGAGACATCAATGTGTGGTTGCCTTTCACCTGCCTCCAGCTATGGACCTGGCTGGAGACCTGGCTTGCAACCCGGTTATGTGCCCTGGCTGGGAATCGAACCAGTGATCTTTGGGTTCTCAGGCTGGCACCTTATCCCTTGGGCCACCAGCCAGGGCTTGCCATGTTACTGTTTTTTTTTTTTGTTTGTTTGTTTGTTTTTTTGATTGTTTGTAGTTCTCTGTGTTTTTCTTGTTCTGTTGTTCTCTTTCTCTCTTCTTTTACATCTTGATGACTTGCTGTAGTATTATGTTTGGATTCCTTTCTCTGTATCTCCTATAGATTTTGGGTTTGTGATTATCATGTGCTTCATCTGTAACAAGCTAGGTTTATTGCAGTCTATTTTAAGTTGATGATTGCTTAACTTTGAATACATTCCAATATCATTACCATTTTTACTCACCCCTTCTTTGCCATTATTTTTTACTACATTTGCATATGTGTTTTACTTAATTTACTGTTGTAGTTACACATGATGTTCCTACTTTTGCCTTTTAATCTTTGTACCTACTTTAATGTTGATTAATTCACCACTTTTCTTATGTGTTTGTCAGTTACAATTTTTTCTTTGTGATATTTTTAATTCATATTTGTTTCTTTTTAAAGAAGCTTCTTTGCCTTGCCGGGTGTGGCTCAGTGGATTGAGTGCTGGCCTGCTAACCAAAAGGTCACCAGTTCAATTCCCAGTCAGAGCACCTGCCTGGGCTTCAGGCCAGGTCTTGGTTGGGGATTCCTGAGAGGCAACCACACCTTGATGTCTCTTTCCCTCTCTATCTCTAAAAGTAAATAAATAAATAAAATCTTTAAAAAAAAAAAAAGAATTCTCTTTAACATTTCTTGTAATACTGGTTTGGTGGTGATGAACTCTTTCGGCTTTTTCTTGTCTGGAAGCACTTTATCCAATTTTAAGTGATAACTTTAATAGGTAGAATGATCTTGGCTGTAGGTCCTTGCTTTCTCTTACTTTGAATATTTCATGATGATCTCTTCTGGTCTGCAAAGTTTCTGTGGAGAAATTAGCTAAAAGTCTTATGGGAGCATCCTTGTAATTAGTTGCTTTTCTCTTGCTGCTTTTAAGATTCTCTTTGGGTCTCTTTGGGTTCATCTTATTTGGGACTCTGCATATAAGATTTGGGTATCTATTTTCTTTGTCAGGTTAGGGAAGTTTTCAGTCATTGTTTCTTCAAATGGGTTTTCAATTCTTTGCTCATTCACTTCTCCTGGTATCTCTATGATACAAATGTTACACTTAATGTTGTTTCAGCAACCCTTTAAACTATCCTCATTCAGTAAAAAATTCACTTTTCTTTTTGCTATTTTGATTGCATCTTTTCCATTACCTGTCTTCCAAGTTACTGATTTGATCTTTTGCTTCATCCAATGGGCTTTTGAGTTTTTTATAATGTATTCTTCATTTTGACAGGTTCTTTTTCATGTTTTCTATCTGCTTTTTAATGTTTCATGAATGTTTTTAATGTTTAATGAAGTTCTCATTAAGATTATTTATTCTTCTCCTAAGTTCACTGAGCATCCTTATAACCAGTGTTTTGAACTCCACAATTGGTAGATTTCTTGCCTTCATTTTGTTGAGTCCCTTTTCCGGAGTTTTGTCCTTTTCGCTCATTTGGGACATGTTTCTTTCTCTCCTCATTTTGGCTACCTCCCTGTTTGTTTCTACATGTTAGGTAGAGCAGACTCATGTAACAGGATTCCTGTGGGGCCCAGTGGCGCAGTCTCCCTGTTCACTGGAGCTGGGTGCTCCAAGGGTGTACCTTGTGTAGGTTGTGTGTACTCCTCTGTTGGATTGAACCTGATTGCCGTTGGCATGTCAATGGATGGGATTGACTCTCAGGCTAACTGGCTGTGAAGACTGGCCATGGCTAAAGCAGACCCCATGGAGTGGAATTTTACTTTTTAGTGGGGCTTTGGTGTCTGTCAAGTCCATCCTTTGTGTGTGTCATTTATGGCATGAATTGTATGATGCTCTGGTGCACTCTGAAGTTGGTCACCAGGTGTATTGGTTCTGGGATCTCTAGGGAGGGGCTTCAAATGCAGGCCAAGGTTAGCTGCTGCCTGTGTCTGTGCTGGTAGGAGCTAGAAAGTGATCTTTGGAGCTGCCTGTACAGAGCTTAGAGTCACCTGGAAATAGTTATGTTGTGAACTGCTGCTGGTTGCTCTTTGGGGACACCTAGTAAGAAGCTCAAGGTACTCTTAGCTATGTTTGGGGTTTTTGGACCCTTGAGATATTTTAGGAAAGTCCTCAGTGAGGGTCAAGGCCAGATACTTGTATGGAAGAGCATCTGAAAGAGGTTCAAATTGGTGCATGGGTGAGGCAGGGTCTCAGAGAATCGCCAGGGTTGGGTAAGAGCCTTGTTAGCCAGGTTAATGAGACTCAAACTTGGGGCCAGCTTGTGCCTGCAGGCCATGTGTATGATGTGGGGCTCAAAAAGGAGCAATGAGTGCTGGCCAGCTAGTTCAGTTGGTGAGAGCATTGTCCTGATACACTAAGGTTGCAGGTTTAATCCCCAGTGAGGGCACATACAAGAATCAACTAATGAATGCATAAATAAATGGAACAACAAATTGATATCTTTCATGCTCTCTTTCTCTTTCTTTCTTCCTTCTTTCCTTTCTCTCTCTCTCTCTCAAATCAATAAATATAAATTTTAGAAAAAAGAAAGAGGAGCAATGGTACCTGCTGGCACTTTAGTCCCAGCGAGAGCTGTCCCTCCAGTCCTTGCTCTAAAGCCAGACAATTCCGTTTCTCCTGTATGTCCCTGGCACTTTTTGAGGTGCTGTTCCTTCCCTGGAACATAGGGTGTGTTTTTGCAAAAACATAGGATGAGTTTTTGTGAGCAAGTGAGTCTGTACTTGGGTGCTTTAAAAGGATACCAGGGTATATAGCAGCCCTCTCTGTCACCTGGACTGAGTTCCTGCTGATTTTCAGATGTAGTGGATACTCCTCTTCCTTGCACTGATGCTTTGGGCTGGGCAACCTGGGACCTCTTGCTCCTCAGTGTGCATCTCCACAGCAGGCTGATCCCTCCTGATTATTATTTTTTTTCTTTTTAAAGATTCTATTTATTAGTTTATAGAGAGAAGGGAAGGGAGGGAGAAAGAGAGGGAGAGAAACATCAATGTGTGCTTGCCTCTCATGTGTCCCCAGCTGGGGACCGGGCCTGCAACCCAGACATGTGCCCTAACTGGGAACTGAACCAGTGACCCTTTGGTTCACAGGCTGGTGCTCAATCCACTGAGCAACACCAGGTAGGGCAATCCCTTTCAATTCTTAACTGGTTTGTTTTTTAAATTCAGTTGTTGATAGTTGTGAGTTTATCATGTTACTGTTCATAGTTTTGACCTTCTTCTTTTTCTTAAAGAAGTCCCTTTAACATTTCATATAATGAGGGCTTGGTGAGGATGAACTCCTTTAGCTTTACCTTGCCTGGGAAGCACTTTAGCTGCCCTTTCATTCTGAATGATAGCTTTGCTGGATAGAGTAATCTTCATGGTAGGTCCTTGCTTTTTATCACTTTGAATACTTCTTGCCAGTCCCTTCTTGCCTCCAAAGTTTCTTTCAAAAATCAGCTGATAGCCTTATGGGAACTCCTTTGTAGGTAACTCTCTGCTTTTCTCTTGCTGCTTTTGAGATTCTCTCTTTATTTTTAGCCTTTGGCTTTTTAATTATGATGTGTCTTGGTGTGGTCCTCTTTGGGTCCAACTTGTTTGGAACTCTTTGTGCTTCCAGGACTTGTATGTATCTTTCATTTGCCAAATTAGGGAAGTCTTCTTTCATTCGTTTTTCAAATAGGTTTTCAATTTCTTGCTCTTCCTCTTCCTCTGGCAGCCCTATGATTTGGATGTTGGTAAGTTTAAATTTATTCCAGAAGTTTCTAAGCCTCTCCTCATTTTTTTCAATTCTTGTTGCTTTGCTCTTGTGCTGGTTGACTATTCATTTCTTCCTTATGTTCCAAATGGTTGACTTGAGCCCTGGCTTCCTTCTCTTCACTATTGGTTCCATGTGGATTTTTCTTCATTTCACTTACTGTAGCCTTCACATCTGCTGTCTTCAATCATTTCTGTGAGTATCATTATCATCAGTGTTTTGAATTCTGCATCTATTAAGCAGCTATCTCCTTATCATTTAGTTCTCCCATTGGAACTTTGATCTTCTTCTTCTTTTGGGCCATGCTTCTCTGTCTCCTCAACTTGACAGCCTTCTGTGTTTGCCTCTGTGTCTTAGGTAGAGCTGTCAAACCTGTTGTAAGGGGAAGAGCCTTAGGTGTTTGTCCAGTGCTGGGTGATCTTTTTCACCACATTGTGGGGCTGTATGTGGAGGAGGGGTCTGAGAGGGAACAATGCTGCTTACTTAGCCCTCACCCCTTTTCCAGGCTCTCCTCCCACTTCCTGTATGGGGCTGGTGCTTCTCTAGCTGTTGCCCTGGTTGTGTTTCCCAGAGTGTGTGGGTTTGCATATGTTCTAAAACCACGGGGGCTTTCTAAACAGACTCTCCTGAGATATCAGCAGTATCTTCTGCCACCTAGCCTCCACTGGTTTTCACAACCAGAAACTATGAGGCTTTATTTTTCCAGCACTGGAACCCTGGGGCTGGGATTGCTCCCCAACTGTCATCCCTCCTGACTCCTCATTCTGCTGGCCAGCTGCAGCCACTGCCTTGCCACTTCCTCATCTCCACTACACTTCATCCTCTTTGCCCCTCCTGCACATCTGAATGAGTATTACTTCTTTAAATCTTTGGTTGTCAGAGTTCCACAGAGTTCAATTTTCTGGCAGTTCTGGCTGTTTTTTTGTTTATTTGTTTATTTATTTATTTATTTGTAATTGTTTTGATAAGTTGTAATCCTTATGGTTGTGTGAGGAGGTGAAGTGTGTCTACCTACATCTCCATCTTGGCTGGAAGTCTTTAAAAACAATCTTAAAGTTAAAATTTGGAAAATAACTCCTTACATTTCCAAAGTGAATTTTGTAGTTTAATGCTATGCAGTTTTATTTAAAAGTACTGTCTTATTATTATTTTTTAAATCCTCACCTGAAGATATGTTTATTGATTTTTTTAGAGAGAGAGAGAGAAAGAGAAATAGAAATATCAATGTGAGAGGGAAACATTTGTTGGCTGTCTCCTGTAAGCCCCCAAAATTGGGGATCAAACCTGCAACCTAGGTATGTGCTATGACTGGGAATTGAACCCACAACCTTTTGGTGTATGGGATGATGCTCCAATTAACAGAGCTACCTAGACAGGGCAATGCTATGAAGTTTTTGAAGAGTCTTTTTATACTAGGAAAGTTTGATGTCCATGGTATTAAGTATTGCCAATTTTCTAATTTGGGCAAAATTTCCTGATAGTATTACCATCTCCTGAAATTACTTTATTATTTTTTGAGAAAATTGAAATTTACCAGAAAATATTGGCACTTGGTGTTTTAAAAACTTGATATCCACATGTCACTACTCAATATGAAATGTTCTATGTTGATGCACTGATACTAAATATAAAATGAAAAGTCAGAACAATGTTGGCAACTACCACAAATACTTCACAAATCAGAAAAATGACAACGTTTTCCTTAACTGGATGACTCAATTATTTTTCTGTTTTCCCCGATCTATGATCTTGATTGCTTCATATGACAACCATTTGTAAAGTTATTTTTGTAGGTGGACTAGAAAGAGGAATCAATCTTTCCTCCGATATTGTTAATTAAATTAGTTTTTGCAATTGATAGTTTAGAAAGGTTTTTGTTTTTAACTTTTATAACTTCTTTCTCATAATATCACATAAATTCTTAGAATTATTGCCAAGTTGAGAAAACCTCAAGTCTTTCACATGTGATCTGTAAGATGTCAGGATGTCTCTACTTTTCATAAAATGTAATCTTAAGTAAATTTTATATTGAAGACACTAATGGTTTATTGTCTATCTTGTGGCAGTGACTCACTATGTTATCTCAGAGCTTCACTATTCTATTTGAGATTCATCTCTTTTTTTAATTGAATTACTGCTTTAGGTATGCTCTGAAATGCATTATTTTTATTTTTATAAATTCATATTTTAAAAAAGATTTTATTCATTATTTTTTAGAGAGAGTGGAAGGGATGGAGGAAGAAAAGGAGAGAAACATCAATGTATGGTTGCCTTTAATTTGCTTCCAGCTGGGGACCTGGCTGGAGACCTGGATTGTAACCTGGGTATATGCCCTGACTGGGAATCAAACCAGTGATCCTTGGGTTGGAATTTATTTTACAATATGGTTCTCAATATCAGAACAATTTATAATGATTTTTCTTTCTTCTTTATTATTTTGGAATCAATACTTTAATTTTTTAAATAAAGATTTTATTATTTCCAGAGAGAGGGGAAGGGAGAGAGGCAGAGAGGGAGAGAAACATCAATGTATGGTTGCCTTTCACCTGCTTCCAGCTACAGAACTGGCTGGAGACCTGGCTTGCAACCTGGTTATGTTGCCCTGGCTGGGAATCGAACCAGTGACCTTTGGGTTTGCAGGCCGGCACTCATCCACTGCACCACCAGCCAGGGCCATTAATTAAAAAAAATGTTTTATTAATTATTTTCAAAGAGAAGGTCAGAAGAAAGGGAGAGAAGCATCAATGTATGGTTTCACCTGCCTCCAGCTAAGGACCTGGTTTTCAACCCGGTTATGTGCCCTGATTGGGAATTGAAACAGCAACCTTTGAGTTCGCAGGATGGCACCTTTCCACTGAACTACCAGCCAGGGCCAAAGTTTCTTTTTGAGAAATCAGCTGACAGTCTTATGGGAATTCCTTTGTAAGTAACTCTCTTCTCTTGCTGCTTAAAAAAAAAATATATATATATATATATATTTTTTTTAGAGAGAGGGGAAGGGAGAGAGGCAGAGAGGGAGAGAGACATCAATGTATGTTTGCCTTCCACCTGCCTTCAACTATGGACCTGGCTGGAGACCTGGATTGCAACCTGGTTATGTGCCCTGGCTGGGAATGGAACCAGCAACCTTTGGGTTCTCAGGCTGGTGCCTTATCTGCTGTGCCACCAGCCTGGGCCTCTTGCTGCTTTAAGATTACTTCTTATCTTAGCCTTTGGCATTTTAATTATAATGTGTTTTGTTGGTGTGATCCTTTTTGGGTCCAACTTGTTTGAGACCCTCTGTGCTTCCTGGACTTGAATGTTTATTCCCTTTGCCATATTAGGAAAGTTTTTCTTCATTATGTTTTTAAATAGGTTTTCAATTTCTTGCTCTTCCTCTTCTCCTTCTGGTACCCCTATTATTTGGATGTTGGTGTGCTGAAATCTGTCCCCGAGATTCTTCACCCAAGGATATGTTTTTATTAATTTTAGGAATGGAAAAGGGGGGAAGAAGAAGAAGAGAGAGGAAGGAACATTAATGTGGGAAAGAACATTAATTGGTCACCACCCATTATGTGCCCTGACTGAGGATTGAACTTGCAACCTAGATATGTGCCCTACTGGATACCAAACAAGGAAACTTTTGGTGTACGAGACAATGCTCCAACTAACTGAGCCACCCTGCCAGGATAGTACATGGCCTTATGTCCTGTGGGACCTCACAGTGCAATCTCCTTGACCACCTGTGCTGGGTGCTTCAGGAATGAGCTTGGTGTGAGTTATGTGGGCCCTTCTGTTATAATTGAGTCTTGATTACTATGGGCCTGTTCATGTGTGGGTTCGACCCTCATGCTGGCTGAATGTGAGTATCAATCCTGACCAGTGTATGAGCTGCTATGCAAGTGTTGACCACTTAGAGCAGAATTTGCCTCTGTGGGGTTTGGTATATACTGTGATTTCCCTTTGACCTTCTGCACTTCTCAAGGTAATTGGATCCTGCTCTACATTGTCTGAAGCTAGCCACTTGGTATGGGGTTCTTGAGCCTCTTAGAAGGGACTTATGTGCAGTCTAATGTGAGATACTGTCTGTTACTGGTCCTGGGCAACCTTTTTGAAACTGCAAACAATCACAGTTTGTGGCTGCCTCTGCTGGGCCTGGATGTATGTGGGAAGAATCAAACTGTGCACCAAGGCTGGCTTTTACCAGCACTGGGACTAGGGGCAGGTCAGCAAAAGTGCCAAGGAACCCCCAGATCCACCTTCACTTGCTTCCATTTGCCAACTGCCTGCTAGACTTAGTCACTGAAACAGCCTCTGGCAGTACTTGAGTTGCATGAGATTGGTTGACAATGGGTCACAAGGTAGGAGTAAGGGATATTCACCAGATTGATATAGGTTCAAGGGCAGTGCCAATGCTGGGTCTAAGATCACACAGCAAATGTCCCAGGGTATACCAAGTCTAGCTGCCACCTGCAGAGTGGCTGCAGAACTTTGTGGTGGTGGTGTGTGTGTGTGGGGGAGTCTCTAGGAGTCAGCAGGATGAACCCGTCAGAGTTTAACAGGCCCAAAAAGACCAATATTTGGCTGTTTAAAGGGAACTTTTTGCACCAGGTGGGTATGTGAGGAAAAAGTTTCTCCCATCCTAGACCATACAACTCAGTCTGTCTCAGAGTTTGCCAGGGGCCTGATCTCAGCAGGGTGGAACTACTGAAGGTCAGGAGATGGGAAGGTGCCAGTAAGGCATGGGGGAAGATGAAGTTATGGCCCCCACTTCAGAGCCACACCACTCAGTCTGTCCCTGATTCTGCCCAGACCTCAGCAGGGCAGAACCACCAAGAGGCCCGAGGTTTAGGCTAGCGGGAGCCTGGAGGTTGGGGTAGGGGACCTCCTATGAGGGGGAGGCACAAGTCAGGCTCATGGGAAAGTGGAGGCAATGATCTGTGTCCTAAAACCACACAACTTACTCACTGACACCCCCTGAGTTCACCCATATCTCTACATCCCAGTCCAGAAGGCCAACTCCTTAGCAGGGAGTGAGCTCAGCAGGGTGAGGTAACAGGGAGTTCAAAGGGTGGGACTATTGCATTCCCCCAGGCTGATACCATAAGTAGGGGAGTGCTCCACCCAAGAAAGCATTTTTGCAGTGCAGTAGAGTGAGTCAGTACAGGGGGTCCGGGTGGTTGTCCCCTCAGCTCTCTCTCCAGAGCCTCACACAACTCTAGTTCACTATGTCCTCCCTCTGCTGGAGCTCAGGCTGAGTGGCTGTGAATGCTATTTTGTATGCTGGACTTTTAAGAGAGCACGTGTGTCTCTGGTAGAGACCCCTATCTGTCCCAGGTGTACAGAATCCCTGATGATTTTCACAGCCAGATGTTTTGTGGGTGCCTCTCCCTGGCTCTGGTGTTCTGAGCTGGGGAGCCTGCTATGGCAGTGGAACTCCAGCTCCTCAAAGGGAACCTTTGCGGCTGAGCTCTCCCTCTGGAATCTAGGCTGCACTGTGGGAGTGGGCCTCGTGTTTTTCTCCTCACCACACTTCCTTGGTTGTAAACTTCTCCTGAGCCAGTCGTCAGTTGGTTATTCAATTTGATTGCTCCGTATTTGAGTTGTGACTCCAGTTTGGTCCTAGGAAGAGATGAACATAAGCTTCCACCTACTCTGCCACCATCTTAGATCTTCAATAGCTCCAATTCATTCTCTCTGAATGACTGGTGAGGTACACTAAGTGGGACCAAGTTTCCTTCCCCAGACACACAATGACATATTTCTGGGAAGCTCAGCAAACTCCTCATCACTGTTCCAACCCAACCTATTCTGTCACCCTGCTCATCCCCTTGGGCTTGGGGTAAATCAGAAGGTGCAAGTAGCCCCCAGGTTCTGCTGGGAATTGCTGGCATATCTAGGAGGCTGGGGGAACACTGGCACTGGGCCTGCTGTGAACTCCCAGAGACGTGCCTGTTTCTTAACAATTTGTCCTTCTCCTCAGTGACTGTTAGAGCCTAAAAGATGTGACCCCCAAATTCATATGTTGAGATCCTAACTGCCAATGTGATGCTGTTAGGAGGTAGGGCCTTTGATAGGTGGTTAGGTCATGATTTGTGGAGTCCTTGTGGATTAGTGGACTAATAAAAGAGACCCCAGAAAGCTGGGAAGTCCCCCTACCTTGTGAGGATGGCAGGGAGAAGATGACCATCTATGTATCAGACATCAAATCTGCCAGCCTCTTATTTGGGACTCCCCAGCTTACAGAGCTGTGAGAAATAAATTTTGTTGTTTACACCTGAAACTAATATGACCAATATAAGATTGTATATTATCTACACTTAAATACAAATAAAAACCTTTCTAAATATTTTTGTTTAAGCCACCTAGTCTATGCTAATTCTGTTATAGTAGCCTGAACAGACTAAGACAGGATCTGAGTCAGCCTCTCTGGTTCCTCAGGTATAATGTCTATGTGGAAACTAGACAGTGGGGGAACTGCCTGTGACAGGTTATCAGCCTGAGTCAATCACCAGCTCTGCCATCAATAGGGCCGTGTGACCTCAGATGAGGCAACCCCTTCCTGCATCCTGGAGTGCTCCTCTGTAAATCAGCGTATTGGGCTACACCTGCCCAAGCTCAGAAGTTGATACTGTGAGTCTCTGGTCATGGGGAACCAGTGAGGAAGTGCCTTCAGTGAGAGCTGAGGACAAGGCCTAGCTGACTGTAGTCCATGCTATCACCCTGGCCACTAATTTGCCTTTCTCCTTGATTTTTATCAACAATCTGAGCTTGAGGTTTATCAAACAATTCCCAGGAAAGTACTTGGGGGCCAAATAAATCTTTCTCATATTCCCACTTGTCCTGGCTTTGGGGTCCCTTAGTTCCATTACCTGGGCCACTTTCTGCCTTGCTCTGGAAGGAAATATAGGTGCCCAGGCATGTCAGAGCAAGCACCCATTACTCTCTAGGTGCAGATGTTCATTCTCCTCATGACTGGGAAAGTCACATCCTCAGCGGGGTTCTGGGTGTCTTCTCCAGCTGAGTCACCATCATGTGCATCTTGTTCTCTTTAGGAAGCATTTTTAGTCTATTATCAACTGTTCCCATTCATGACTCGGGTGAAAAGAGGGTGCTCCTTTTTAGAGATGAAGGTGCCATTGCCCTTTCACTTTGACCCTTGTCCCTATTCCATCTAAATAATAGCCAGTGCTGTGTGGTGAAATCATGTGCACACATTCCCCAGTCCAGGCTCGGATAACCCACTTGTTTTCATTTGACCAGGATTTGCCCAGTTCCAGCACTGGAAATTTGGTGTCCAGGAATCACCTCACTCCCAGGCAAAAAGACTAGTAGCTTCTAATAACAAGCAAAACAGAACCAAATATATGAATACAGTGAATAGGCCCTCAGAGGTCAAGGGGAAGAGGGTTGAGGGGACAGAGGAGGAAGAGTCAAGGAAGGGGAGCAGTTTAGACAAGAACCTAGTATAAAGGAACCATGGACATGGACAACAGGTGGGATTGACTTTGGGGGAAATGGGTGGGTGGGGAGGTGAACAGAGGGGAGCAAAAGGGGGATGGATGTAATACAATAACAATAAAATTTTAAAAAATTAAAAAAAAAAAAAAAAAGAGTAGTAGCTTCTTCTGTCAGACCTTGTTCTTAAAGAGCTTAGGTCTTTGACTCAGTGGATTGAGAAGAAGGCAAAGCAGACAAACCATGACTGATCTAAAGACCTTCCGATCCCTCCACCAGATCAAGAAGTTTGGCATGCATTTCTTCTGGTGTTCAATCTGGAAGCAAAAGGGATTACAATTCCCTTTGAAGGCTTATTTTTGGCTGCTCTTTTTAGTATTCCTAGAATATTAATTTCTGGTCATACTCATGCTCATGGCAGGAGGGGGTCAGGTCACTCTGTGCTAGTTGTTTTGGATGGTGATTGGCAGCTTTGTCACAACAAAGCTTCCCCTCATGCACCATGTCTCATGCAGTGTTTTTTGGTGAAACATAACATCAGCACCCAGCTGATTCAGTCCCCCTACAACCCACATTTGCCACCTGTGACTTCCAGGTTTTCCTGAAACTAAAGATCCCTTTGAAAAGGAAGAAATTTTAGACTGTCTATGAGATTCAGGACAGTACTGCGGGGTAACTGATCTCAAGTGGAAGAATTGTGTGAATTCCCAAAGTGTCTACTCTGAAGGGGACTGAGGTCTCATTGTCCTATGTACAATATTTCTTGGATCTTTTATCTTCTCCAATAAACATTTCTATTTTTCATACCACATGGCTCAATACCTCAGGCACAGACCTCATATAAAAAAAAACAAGCAGACACACACACACACACACACAGATATCTTGTCACCTTGTAGCTTAGGTTTTTTTTACATTAAGAATGATTTCGATGAATAAAAGTTTGTAACTTTAATGTAGTCTAATTAATTCCTTTATTGCCAATGCTTCTTTTTATTTTTTAAATTTCATTTATTTTAAAAGATTTTATTTATCATTTTTCAGAGAGAGATGAAGGGAGAGAGGCAGAGAGGGAGAAAGACATCAATGTGTGGTTGTCTTTCACTTGCCTCCAGCTATGGATCTGGCTGGAGACCTGGCTTGCAACCTGGTTATATTGCCCTGGCTGGGAATTGAACCAGCAACCTTTGGGTTCCCAGGTCAGCACCTTATCCACTGTGCCACCAGCCAGGGCTACTCTTTTGATTTTTAAAAGACATCTCCAAGTTCATGAGGATCTTATTTATGTTTTCTTCACACAGCTTTATAGTCTTACTTTTCCCATTTAGATCTAGAAATCAGTTTGAATGAATTTTGATGCCAGATTTGAGGTAGAGATCAAGATTCATTTTCTTTTTCTATATGCTTGCTCAAGGTAAACCAGCACCCTTTGTTGAAATGACCTCTTCACCTTGTGCTCAGATTGGCTTTAGGATTCACCATACTGTATCATACTTTTCTGGTTTTATTTTTCTCCTCCCAGATGTGCTCTCCTTCAAGCCAGGTATAGGCATTTAGTTCCTGCATCTTTCTTTCTAAGTATTGCTCTGGGTGCCAGAGAAACATGGCAGTCTGTCATACTCATTAGAATTTGAGGTTAAATTAAATTAATTTGAAGAAGATTTTGGGTCAAGTTCACTGCTCATCTGTGGGCAGCCAGAACACAGCCATATCCCAAAGCTCCAAATTGTCACCAAGAGTGAAAGCTCACTTGTATTTTGATTTTCAGGGAATTGTAAGAAATAGTATAGAAGTCCAAAGTTACTCTTTAGACTGAGGGGGGTAGGTGCATAATAAGTAGTCATGATTAAGAGCACAGGTTTTTGAGTCAAACTAAACTGATGCTTGAGTCTTGTATTTGTACTTGTGGTCTTTTAGTCAATAGTAATCAACAACTGTTTTATGTCATTATTTTTGTTATTAGTTATTGTTATAGGGATGGAGAGCCTCTTAAATAAATTCTTGCTTCCAACTGAAGTCATGACTGCCTTTCAGGGACATTTTGCAATTTCAAGAGATATAAGAATCCTATGTTCACAGGAGCTGTCATATCTCTTGTCCACAGTTATCAACATGAACTGTTGGGAATATCTTGTTTGAGGCACTGGGTCACATAGCTTTCTCCTGTCACCTGTCTCCCTGTGCCCTTTTGGCTCAGATCAATTGATTGTCCTCAATAGGAGTCCTTTCTTCTTGCCCAGAAGTAGTGAGAGTTGAAGTTATTTCCTGATTATGCCATATCCCCTTTCAATATAACCATTGCCCCAGTCATTCCTCTTGTGCTTGGACTCCTGCTCAGCTCTGCAGCTAAACAGAGAAATGACACTCCCATACTGAGGCTAAGTTAGGAGACAAAATAACAAATAACTTCTATAAAGCAAATAAGATGAGGGCTATTTGTTATGGCTAGGAGTTAGGGGAGGTTCATGTGACATGGGGGCCTTGATAGCCCCCATTAAGGAAAGAGACATTTCTTGATGACTGCCTGAGCCCAGTAGCAGGACCCAAGGCATATTTTGAGGCATAGCAGAGCCAACTCTCCCTGTCCCCTTCTGTCAGAACAGAAGAGTCCCAAAATCATGGCCAAACATTACTTAGTTTCATTGGGCATAACTGGTGGGATGCCTGATCACTCTTGGTGGCAAGGGACACAGGGAAAGCTGGGACAGGACTCTCAGAATGGCTGGCCACACAGGACACACATTCTGGCACTGGGTATTCCAACTTCCTAGCAAAACTGGGCTCTGTTAGTTCAGAGAGGTGGTGGGTCCTGGGTTGGATATAGTTGATGCCCATACCAAACTTCTCTTTCCAACACTCTTGGCCCTAACTTCTTTTATTTTTTATTCACATAACAAATTTAAAGATTCTATTTATTTATTAGAGAGAGAGAGGAATGGAAGGAGAAAGACAGGGAGAGTAACAATGTTCAGTTGTCTCTCATATGCCCCCATCTGGGAATGTGGCCTGCAGCCCAGGCACGTGCCCTGACCTAGAATTAAACCTACAACCTTTTGGTTCTCAGTCTGGTTTTCAACCCACTGAACCACACCAGCCAAGGTTAAACTTCTTTTTTCCTAACTTGTTTCTGTCCTCCTAACACAATGGTGGTCCTGGGCTCTAGTTGTGCTCACACAAGTCATCAATGGATTCTCTTTCCCTGGCTTGCTTGCCTGAACATGAGATATTGACATTCACTCAAATGTCACCTCTAATGCTGTATCTCTGTCCACCTCTCTTCCCCACAAAATTACTTCTCTGTTTTTGGGTTGTACAGTGTGTCATTGTGCAACAGAAACACCTACAGTTTCTATTTTATTCTTTTTTGTCTTCATCTTCAAAGCACGAGAATTGAAGGGAAATAAAATTTGCCTGCTATGGGTTCATCAGAAAGCACAGTGAGTGGTACTTGGTGGCTTTTCCTGACATTTTATACCTTGAGCAAGGGGTCCAGGTCTCAGATCAAAACAGACAAGATGGCTGACGTCCAGAGTCACAGGGAACAAGGAGAGTGGCTCAGGATAAATAGAAAACGCTTGAGAAATGGTTCCAAGTGATTGGCCAGAGTGCGTACCCTGAGGTGCCAAAGGACATCTGGCTGCAACATTGGAAGATCCTGCCATCAGAAAGAGATATAAGAATCCTATGTTCAGAAAGGTGGTGGTGACAAAGGGGATGCTGGAGTGTGACTGGGCCATTTGTCACAATGGTTGTAAACACTAACGTCTTTGACAGCAAACAGGACCAATCTGAAGCTGGTCCCTGAAACCTGGGCTTGGTGTCCTGAGGATCATTGCCTTCTCATTCCTTAAACACCCAGGACTTGCACAACCAGGGCCTGCCTGGGGCCCTTCCCATACACCTCGCCTGGCTGGCTGGCTGCCTGGCTGATCCTTGGGGGGACATGAGGTCAGCGGTCAGAATCTCTGGTCACCCAAGCTGGAAACCATCCAAAAGGAAGACAAGAAGTTGAAGAGCACATGGTATCTGAAGCAGAATTATAGAAAATTACCATGTCACATCCATACAAAGGAATACTATACTACACTGAACACAGTACAACATGGATGTAGCTTATACTTTTAATACTGAGCCAGAGAAAGCAGACTTAGAAGAATATAGAGGCTACGTTTCCCTTGAGGTAAAATTGTAATGTTGGCAAAAGTGCAGTGTTCAGAATGTACGCTTAGGTGGTAAAAGACAAAGAAAATAAAGAGAGCCTTATCATGAAGTTCAGATGGTGGTTTTGAGGAAGAGAAAAAGGGGGCAGTGACGGGAGGGGTGCTGACAATGTTTTATTCCTGGACCTGGGCGACAG
Source organism: Noctilio leporinus (assembly GCA_004026585.1). Lineage (NCBI taxonomy): Eukaryota > Metazoa > Chordata > Mammalia > Chiroptera > Noctilionidae > Noctilio > Noctilio leporinus. The sequence continues at coordinate 39,366 of PVIW01008367.1, forward strand.
CCACAGATGTTAGAGATCATTCATGAGACAGTACATTGTGGTTCTTTGTACTTTTCTGTATGATTAATTTTTATTGCATACAGAGCATAGATACAACATGGATGGGCCTAAATAATTATTTGTATTTAATCAATTAATTATTTTTAGACTGAGGGGAAAGGAGGGAGTAGGAGGGGAAGAGAAGCAGCAATGTGAGAAACACCCATCAGTTACCACTTGCACGCACCCTAACTAGGGACTGAACCTACAACCTTTTGCTTAGTGAGATGACACCAAACCCACTGAGACACACCTGTCAGGGTCCAAAATAATCATTTAAATGTGTGAGAATACATACCAATAAACAGAAAAAAATACATTGCTTTTAGGGACAGAATTGAATGGCAATGGAGATTAAAGGAAAATAAGTGGAGAGGGATCTTACAACAGGTCGATGATGTTTACATTCCGGTAACCAAGGATTATAAATAGTGGAGACTCTGAAAAATGAGGCCAAGATTGAAAAGGGGAAGCTTAAATATAAAAATGAAACATTAATTTTAAATATTTGGACATTGTTCTAAATTGAAAAGCTAAACCAGGGCGTAAGTGGGCATAAAGTCTCTGTTCCCTTCCCAAAGGCAATGCCAACCCCAGGTTTCCTGTGTATCCTTCCTAGGAAGCTTTTATTGGGGGTGTAAGGAATTAAATGAGTGGATCAGAGAGGCCTACTGCCTATGAAAATGTGGACAAAACTGGGGACAGAAAGGCCAGGCTGCAGCATAGAACTTGACCCAGGCACAGCAGTGGGCCTGGTCCCAGGGGGCCCAACCCCTCACCAGGCCCCTCATTCATGGGACAACAGTCTAAGGGAGCAGAGAGCAGGGACAAGAAATCCTCAGTAAGTCAGCAGGGCAGGTCCCCAGGGTCCCCAGGCCTCATCCTGACCTCCAAGCTCCTATTTCCCGCACCTGGATGGGACTTCCCACAGCAGGTTGGGACACAGCAGATCCCGGACATGGCCAATCACTCCTGATCAGGCTGATTTGCATAGAAGAACAAGGAACATCACTGGAGACTTGATTGGAGTCAGCAACGTGGATGGGAGGCAACATTGCCCAACCCCCTGCCTGAAGGCTCATTCCATGGTGGTCAGCACCACTGAGTGTAGACAGTGCCTTTCTTGCTGGGCCCAGGTAGCCCCTGGTGCCACCAGGTGAAGTTCAAGAGTATTGGGCTAAAGTCAGGACTCAGGCCTCTGACCTCAGGTCTTCCCTCACCAGCAGGTGATGTACTGAGCCACTGCTCTCTCTGCATCCCCTGGACTGTCACTGTGGGTGATGCACCAGTTTCCCTTGTAGTGCTCCAATGAGGACTCAATGTGAACATGAGAGTGCAGTAACCCAGCCTCCCTCCCCAGGACTTTTGAATTCACAGAACAGGCAGTGATCCCAATGTTTAGTAGATGGGTCAGGGGTGAGATTTTGAATCAGCCTCTCTGGATCATGTTTTGACCTTGATCTCCATTAGCCTCGTACACAGGAAAAGCTTGCTTATTTACCGCTTAATCCCTCAATTTCCTTCCTCAGCCCCAGGTCAGCAGTGCCACCTCACATGTTACCAAAGTTTAGGTGGAATGTCAACACGGCAGGTATGGTGATGCCTGGCACAGTGAAGGGCTCATCAACCAGTGGAGACAGTCTTAGCTATCAAAACACACATGTGCCTGGATAGGTGGAGGAGTAAATGCAGACATGCTGCCTTTCAGAGCCCCATCCTCTTTATGTGTCAAAACCAAGTTTCCTCTACCAAATTGCCTATCCTGTTTTGACACATCCCTCTTCCTTCCACTCCCAGATCAATCTAGTGACAGAAGAATGTTCTAGGTGTTGTCCCTTGGGAGTTGTCTGGGATCTCACCTGAAATGCTGAACACTCACTGCTAGGTGTGTCCCACCCACCTGAGTGGAGCAATGGTCCCGGAAGCAGGCAGGAAGCATGGCCCCAGGGCTCCCAGACTCTGGGAGGAGCCAGAATGAGTCTTATAAAGGGACAGGTCTTTGGCCAGATGCACAGCACACTCATCCTTCTCCTCAGTGACACCTCGTCAGAGCTCTGGTAAGTCTGCAGCTGATTCTGCTAGGAGGGACGCTCGGGGCCCAGTGTGCTCAGCTGCCTGCAGGAGCAGGGAAAGCAGTGATGGGAGAGGATTCATGTGCCTGGATCCAGTCTCAGCTCTGTCTCCAATGGGGCTGCGGGACCTCATCCCACTGAGTCCCAAGGTCCTCATCTAGGGACTGGTTGCTCCCCGTTGCTCTCTTGGCTCCCTGAGACAACCTTTGTGGATACAACCCTAGTGGAAGATGCAGGAATGACCCTCCCTCCCTCTCTTCTTTGTCCTCTTTTATTTCTGGACTCACCTGACCATCAAGTCCTGGGTGGTGAAGACACACTGTGCACCCCAACCATGGGGGAGAGTGGGTGTCCCTGCCAAAGTCTTGAAGGTCCTCCTAAGTGCAGGCCTGGGACACCTGCTCACCTGGCCCTGCAAAGAAGACTTGCCCCTATGGGTGACACTCTGGGCATGGGGTGCAGCTCTGGCTTTGGCCAAGTTGACAGAGGTTTTGGGTGATTCCACTTAGTGACATACCAACAACAATGTCCTCCCTGGTCAGGAGGAAATGTTAATTAATTCATGCAAGATGCCCACACATTTGAGCCATGCACAGGTCCTGGGTGCTTTGGAAATCTGGGATGTGAGGGCTGCACTGTCTTGGTCCTCTGCTTGGGATCCAGACTGCTGGTGGAGGTACCAACTTGGGAGGTAACCTCTTGACTGGAATGTGGCCTACCCTTCAACTTCCAGAGAGCAGGGAGGTACAAAGGTCTGCTAATTGCCAGTGACAGGCAATCTGAAGGAGCCTATCTCCCCACATTCCACTCAATAGCCCAAATGAGGGGCAGTGACTTTTCTTTATTTCAAATCTAATGCCAACTCTGGTCCCCAGTCCTTCGTTTTCACTGGTGAGGATGGTCCAGAAAATCCTTTTCCAGAGGCCAGGACAGGAGCCTGTGTCTCTGCCCACACTCACCTCCCTACTCACCTCACCTCCGGGGGCCCCACAGACCATTTCTTCTAGAGTTTGCTTTCTGCTTATGATGGGCCCCCTGTGGGTCTCATTCCAAGAGCAGCCCAGGTTTTGGGATCAGAACAGTTCAGCAAAGATGTTGTTTAGTCCCCACCACACCAACCCTGATGTGGACACTGGAGGAGGTGAATTTGGTGCCCCCTGGAGAGTGGAGTTGTCAAAATGCTGTGCTTGGCTAGGGTCCTTTTCAGTGTGCTTGATCCTTACCCTCTGCTTCCCAATCTTGTGGTTCCATCCACAGTGGGCATCTGTGTTTCCCTCCATCTCCTCTGGACCCTGACCTGTGTGGGCCCAGGTCTCAGCCTTGTTCTCACCCTCCTCCTGGTCACATCTCACCCACCTTCTAGAGGGACACACTTGCTTCTACCCCAACTGAGCTCACTTCAATGGATCCTCAATTTCCCTGCACCCACATTGTTCCAGCTTAGACCCTCACCTGAAGATAACAAAGGTCACTGTCTTTGTTTCTGGCAGCTTCTTTGAAAACCAAGATGAGCCACACTGAAGCTGAGAAGTCCGTGATGGGCATGATCGACCTGTTCCACAAATATGTCAAACCCGATGACATGATGGACAAGCCAGGCCTGCTGAATATGCTGAAGGAGAATTTCCCCAACTTCCTCAAGGCCTGTGTGAGTTGGGGTACCTCCCAGGGTTGCTTGGGCCCTGGCATGGCTGAGGGTGCTTTGCTGCGGGACCTTGGGCAAGCCACTCCCTTTCTCTGATCCTTAGTATTCTCACCTGCAAAAGGTCCTGAAAGGACTTTATATTCTGGTCTTTTATTAACATGTAAAAGATGACAGATGTGGCAAAGTGCGAAGATGTATGGATACCAAGGGCAGTTATTAGGTGGTCAAGCAGGAGAGTTGTGACTGGGTCCCCTCTCACTTGTCTCTCTCCATCCAGGAGACTGAAGCCCACGTGCTCGGGCACTGCCTCTAGAAGCCTCTGTTAGGTTCTCTGAGATCCAAGGCAAGGTGATAGGAATTCCATCGCTGATAAAATGTCACTTAACACCTTTCTTTGGAATGAAAAAGCTCATTTGCAGACCTGGTTTCATCTGACAATTGGAATGCTCTGACCCGATGACAAAACGGGGGTGACTAGGGGACAGAGACAAGGCAAGCAAGAAGCAGGAACCGAGCATGGAAGATCCTGGAGGTCAAAGAGATGACAGGAGAGGAGGCTTAGGAATGAAGAGGGCAAGGGGTGGGGCCTACGTTGAGTTGCAGGGTAGAACTTAGGGTAGATCAGGTCCTTGAGGAGGATGGAGGTGCAGGTCTCAGTCTGGAGACCACCCACCCTACCAGCTCATTGGTCAGGGCAGTTCTGGCAGTCCCCGCTCAACACAAGGTCTCTCCTCCTTGGTGACCTTAGGCTAAGGAGCCTCCCTCGGGGAACTGCAGGGTAATGCTGACCTCCGCCAACCTGCCTCACCCTCCACTCATCCACACCGCCTACACCTGGGCAGCCACAGTGACTGCTTCTCTCCCAGTCACTGCCTCCTCCTCCTCCTCCTCCTCCTCCTCTTCTCCTTTCACCCACGGCACTTTGGGGACTGAGTTTGTCTTGTGTTGTGTCTTTCCCACAGGAAAACAAGGGCAAGGATTACTTGGCCCATATCTTTGAGGACAAAGATGAGAACCAGGATAAGAAGATCGAGTTTTCCGAGTTTCTGTCCGTGGTGGGGGACATAGCCACAGACTACCACAAGCAGAGCCATGGAGCGCCAGCCTGTTCTGGGGGAAACCACTGAGCCCAGCCCAGCCTGAGGCCTCCCGAGAACCTCAGAAAAAATAAAATGCCTCCTTCCACAGATATGGCTTATTTCTTGCCTTTCTTTGGCTACTTATACTGTCAAAGCTGCCACTTGGTGTTGAGCCTCATTGTGTGTTCTCTTGGGTTGAGTTCAATCTTAAAATATACCAGCAGGGTGTCCTCCTCTGGCCTCCAGAATGACTAGCCACCTCTCTGATCAGGGCCTTGTGTCCACCTCTGCCCCTGCTCCCTAGTGCAGCCAACATGCCTGACCCTGGAGGTGGGCAGTACAAGGCATTGTGCAGGGCCCCAGCCATGCTTTTCCTTCTCCAGTCGTGTCAGCATGGGGGATCATGGAACTGCAGGGAGCAGGTGCCCAGGTCTGACCCTGTCCCTCATGGTCACCTGCTCCTGCATGGACTGGTCCCAAGGGCACAGAAGAGATGGCATTACTGAAATACGTGTTCCATGGAGGGCATCAGGGACACATGGGCACTTGTCACTGTGAACGGGAAGCTCAGCTATGCCCAGAGGACTGGATCCCTTGTCCTGTATCTTGGGCTCCTGGTTTGTGTCCTGTCCTGTGCACCTGGGTGTGGTTCAGCCTGTGTGGGTGCCCCTGTGGAGGTGAGAGAGCCACGCTGTGTGCTGAGTTGATCCTCCTAACAGTTTGCTAAGCGCCAGGATCTGTGTGTCTGGGAAAGTTCACCTGGTGATCATTGTTCCTGGTATGAGGAGCTCAAGCTAGTCCTGGAGTCCAGGCAACCTCTGGGCACCCAGTGAGAAGACAGGACTGAAGAGGAGCAGGCAGGAGAGGGCACCAAGTGGTGAGAGGAGAGCTCCTGCTGAGCGTCATAAGTGACAGTTTATCTGCCATAGGAAGGGGCACATCATCACTCACAGGCTCCTAGAAGACAGGCAAGGTGGTAGGGATCGACCTTTAGAAATAAGCAGGAGACGGGCTGCCTGAGCACCCTGCTGCTCTTCTCACCGGTGGGAGTCTCTGCGGGGTGCCAGGAGGCCAGTCAGCTCTCACCTGTAGAGCCAGGACCAACTCCGGACATGTCCCTGATGCTCCAGCAGCATTCCTCCTGGAAGCTCCCATCATCCAGCTGTGTCAGTCCCTACAGCCGTCCCAGAGCCTCCCACTAGCCTTCAGTAAGACCAACGTTCTTCAGGGAGGAATTAGGCAACTGTTTCCAAAATCTTATTTTGTCCCACCTTCAGGCATCTTCTAGGGGGAGCCATTTGTTTATAAAGATCACTCCTCCCTCCACTCCCTAGCACTCCGGTGTATTTTGCCTGACAAAAGGCACAACTGTGCAGACACTTGGAGACAGAAGATTGTGGACACAAAAAGGTTAGAAAAGTTGATGTGGCTGTGTTACTGAACCAAACCAGTAGGGGGCTTTTTACCAGTCACCACCTACCAGGCAAATCTCCCAATACAGAGTTCAGGGGAAAAGAAAAAAATCTTTTACTTATTTTTAAGTGTATTTGATTGATTTTGCTGTTACAGTTGTCCTAATTTCCTTTCATTTGCTCTCCTCCCCTAGTACCCCAGTTTTCTCCAGTGATCCATGCTCCTTAGTCCATGTCCATGCGTTATGCATGTAAGTTCTTTTGCTTACGCTTTCCCATACTGTTCTTAACATCCCCCTATTTTATACCTATCAATTTTGCTTTTTAATCCCTGTATCATTTCCTCATTTTTCGCCCTTTCTCTCCCAGCTGGTACCCCTCTAAATGATCCCCATACCTGTGACTCTGATCCTATTCTGGTTGTTTGCTTAGTTTGTTTTTGTTTTTATTTTCATTGTTACTTCTAGTTTCTGTTGTTGATAGTTGTGAGTCTTCTGTCATGTTACTGATCATAGTTTTTTAAATTTAATTTTATTGTTGTTGTATTACATCCACCCCCTTTTTGCTCCCCTCTGTCCCCCTCCCCACCCACTCATTCCCCACAAAGTCAATCCCACCTGTTGTCCATGTCCATGGTTCCTTTATACTAGGTTCTTGTCTAAGCTTCTCCCCTTTCTTGCCTCTGCCTCCCCCTCCCCCCTTGATCATAGTTTTGATCTACCTTTTCTTGAGTAAGTTCCTTTAACATTTCATAGAACAATGGCTTTGTGATGATGAACTCATTTAGTTTTGCCTTGTCTGGGAAACACTTTAAGTGCTCTCATTCTGAATGATAGCTTTGCTGGATAGAGTAATCTTGGTTGTAGATCCTTCCTTTTTCATCACTATGAATACTTCTTGCCAGTCCCTTCTTACCTGAAAAGTTTATTTTCAAAAATCAGATGGTATTCTTTTTTCTTTAAAGATTAAAAAATTATTTTTAGAGATATGGGAAGGGAGAGAGGAAGAGAGGGAGAGAAACATCAATGCATGGTTGCCTCTCACCTGCCTCCAACCACGGATATGGCTGGAGACCTGGCCTGCAACCCAGCCATGTGCCCTAGCGGGGAATCGAACCAGTGACCTTTGGGTTTGCAGGCTGGCACCTTATCCACTGTTCCACCAGCCAAGGGATCAGATGGTGTTCTTAAAGGAACCCCTTTGTTGTAGGTAACTCTCTTCTTTTCTCTTATTGCTTTTAATATTATCTCTTTATTTTTCACCTTTGGCATTTTAATTATGATGTGTCTCTGTGCGGTCCTCTTTGTGTCTAGCCTCTTTGGTACTCAGTGCTTCCTTGATTTGCATTTCTATTTTCTTTGCCAAATTAGGAAAGTTTTCCTTCATTAGCTTTTCAAATATGTTTTTAATATCTTGCTCTTCCTTGTCACCTTCCTCATGCCCCTGTGACTACGAGTATCTAATAGGTCTACTAAAATTCAGGCCAGGGAATGAAGGGATGGAAAGCAAGGCTGGGGAGGGGAGATTACCTGACCCTTTTTATTTCATAGACTGAGCTCTGTACACAGCCTTGTGATATAGGCAATTGGCCCTAGAAGGGAAAATGTCTTTCTAAAAACAGAGAACTAATCACAATACCCTCAGTTTCCAACCTATGACCCTCATAGCTACACTCCAGAAAACCCAGGATAAGACCCTCTCCCCTGATGTTTCTCATCCCCCTGACCATGGAAGGCCTATTCACTGTATTCATATATCTGGTTCTGTTTTGCTTGTTATTAGTTTTGTTCATTATTGTCCTGTAATGGGTGAGATCATGTTGAACTGTAATTCTTTACTGCATTGGCCAAAAGAACCAGGGTTTCTCTGGCAACACTAGGGCTGCTTCTCCTGGAACGCAGTGGCCACTAAAGTCCTCTGGAGATCCCTGAGGCATTGCACCTAGGAGAGACACTGGGCTGGCCTTGCAATCCCCAGGGAGCCTGTTAATCACAGAGCTAGGCCTGATGGCGGAGAAGATTCCCAGGCCTGAGCAGGGTGTCTAAGCAGCCTAGATTTGGGGCTGGGTCCCCGGGCGGGAGACTGTTAGCTTGGGGACAAGAAGGAGAAGGGGAAGCTACATTTCCTATCTGCCCCCACCTCCCCTCCCGGCTTCACTTTCACCGGCTATCCTCCCCAGACTTGGGGTGGGGGGTTGTGCTAGACCCAGGAAAGGGGCTGCATTCAAAGGGCAGCTGGGCAGGGTCGATGAGTGAAAGGCCTACGAGCAGAGGGAAGGGCTAGGACCTGTTCTCGTGGGAAGCAAACAAGCAGAAGAACAAACAATTTTGGTTTAGGAAGGAGTTTCAGGCATTAGTCCTGCTTGGGCTGGAGTGAGGCCAGGCAGGAAGTTCCTGGAGACAAAGCTGGCCAGGGCTGTCCTTCCTTTGGCCGCTGATCCTGCCCTCGGCGCTCCCCCTCCCCTCAGTTCGAATCCTCCTGGGGGACTGGGCCCTATACCAAAACCCTTACTTCAACCCACAACAGCTCTCCCCTTCATCCCCTCCTGACCCCAGGCCCACGCACCAAGCTCTCCATGAAGCAGACACGTTGTCCATGAGCAGGGCCTTCAGCTCCTCCAGGGACAGGGTCTCCACGTCCCCCTCCCGAGCCACATACTGGTGGAAGCTGTGAATGATTTGGAAGAGGGATTCCTCTACTGATGTGTCCCTCATGGTGGCTGGGCCCCTCTGATGGGAAAGAGATTGGAGCCAATTCTGGAGATGTTGGGGTAGAGCAACTGGGAACATTGGAGAGTCTGGAAGGATAGGTAGCACCTCCTATGTGCCAGCCCCTAAATAGTGTAGCTCAGTTAGTTGGGCATTGAACCAGGTGAAGGACACCTGGTTCAATTCCTAGTGAGGGCACATGCCTGGGTTGCGGTCTGGTCCCCAGTTGGGACATGTACAAGAGGCAATGGATCAATGTTTCTCTCTCACATCAATGTTTCTCTTTCTCCCTCTCTTCCCCTCTCTCTAAGAATAAATAAATAAAATATTTTTAAAATTTAAAATTTAGGCTCCTGAGCTCCTCGTGCGCACCCGTCCTACTCAGCTTCGCCAGGGAGCTCTGCCCGCGGTGCGTGGTCCTGTGTCCGTCTCAAAATGCCCGTCTGGGGGGGCGGCAACAAGTGCGGGGCCTGCGGGCGGACCGTGTACCATGCGGAAGAGGTGCAGTGCGACGGGAGAAGCTTCCACCGCTGCTGCTTTCTGTGCATGGTTTACAGGAAAAATTTAGATAGCACAACAGTGGCCATTCATGATGAAGAGATCTACTGCAAATCCTGCTATGGAAAGAAGTATGGACCAAAAGGCTATGGTTACGGCCAGGGCGCTGGCACACTTAACATGGACCGGGGCGAGAGGCTGGGCATCAAGCCAGAGAGTGTTCCACCACACAGGCCTACAACAAACCCAAACACTTCTAAATTTGCTCAGAAATACGGAGGTGCTGAGAAGTGTTCCAGATGTGGAGACTCTGTGTACGCTGCTGAGAAGATCATTGGTGCTGGAAAGCCCTGGCACAAAAACTGTTTCCGATGTGCTAAGTGTGGAAAGAGTCTTGAATCAACGACTCTGACTGAGAAAGAAGGTGAAATCTATTGTAAAGGATGCTACGCTAAGAACTTTGGGCCCAAGGGATTTGGCTATGGCCAGGGAGCAGGAGCCCTTGTTCATGCTCAGTAAAGGTGTAAACCCAGAACCGAGATCACACACTGAGAATCTCTTAAGTAATCTAGGCGCAGGAAATCTAACACTAAACTACTGTGAAACTCTGTCAGCGCTCACATACTTGGATAGGCTGGCTGACTAGTAGGAAGAGAGCACTGTATCCTTTTGCTTTATTCACCAGCATTTTCAAGAATTGTTTGTTTTACGTTTTAATAAAACTTCAGCTTGATATGGGTGTTTAGTGTTTTTCAATTAACCTTTTGGAAGAGCTATTGTAGCCCTGGTTGGTGGCACAGTGGGTAAGGTGCCAGCCTGTGACCCCAAAGGTCACTGGTTCAATTCCCAGCTAGAGCACATAACCAGGTTGCAAGCCAGGTCTCCGGCTAGGTCTGTAGCTGAAGGCAGGTGAAAGGCAACCTTACATTGATGTTCCCCTCCCTTCTTTCTCCCTCTGTGCCCTTCTCTCTGAAAATAATGAATAAAATCTTTAAAAAAAATTTTTTTTAAATTTATTTTTAACAGTTCAGATTTTTAAAAAAGATTTTATTTATTATTTTCAGAGAGAGGGGAAGGGAGAGAGGCAGAGCAGGAGAGAGATATTAGTGTATGGTTGCCCTTCACCTGTCTCCAGCTACAGACCTGGCTGGAGACCTGGCTTGCAACCTGGTTATGTGCCTCTAGCAGGTAGCTCAGGGAAGTAGCTGGTGATGCCTGGAACCCGGACTCTTTGCCTCATGGGGCCCCAGGGATTGGGTCACCTGGGTACCTGCATTCACCTTGAGCCCCGACTTCACTCTTTTGCAGCATGGGGTGGGGGTGGAGTTGAGGATGCCATGAGTCAGTTCCTGTCTGACCTGTATGGAGCTGTATAAAGATGGTGCCAGCTGCTGCCAGGCAGGAAATCTCAGGGCCCTGTCTCTGTTGGTTCTCAGACCTTAGTGACTCTGCCAACTCCAAACACTTACACCATGTTTTGTTCAGACTTTCACCAAGGACAGAAAAGACATGACAGTCTAGGAGTCTCACTGACACAGATAAGGAAGCCCCTCTCCACCTTGGCAGTTCTATCCTGGGGCGTGATCATGACTTGATCACTAGGTTAACCCACCCAGCAGCCTGTCCCTGCCTGTGGGGTGGGGATGGAGGTCCTCGATTCATACCTCTCTTCTCCCACATGAAGAGGAGGACATGAGGTATGCCTAGGAATTGCTCATAGAGGGGGCCTAGCCTGAATTGTCCTGACCAAGACTGCCTTGTGTTACCATAAGAGATCTGCTGGAAAATGACCCCAAATGTCAGGGATGAGGATTGAACAAACATCTGCAGAGTTTGGAAAAACTCTCACTGTGGGGTTCCCAGAAACAAGAACCCCTATTAGTGGGGACACAGTGGAAGAACATCTGAAACTGTCAAGTGTCTCCTGCTCAGTGAGCTGGCTATGGTGCTCTCGCTATAATGTGGGTAATTGGTTATGGGGATTCCACATTTTACTGGGAAGTGGCTTCACTTCCTGAGATCTCCTTCCCTGAGTCCCCTCCTCAAATAACAGACACCCAAATAGTCCTCAGGGTTGCTGGCTGCTCACGCTCCTTCTCTGTGGAATACCATATCTATATTCAATGAGATCCACAGCATTCTAGAATGCCTGGGGGCAGACAGGTCCCAGATTTGAGAAGACAGATTTGGGTTAAGACTCAACTCCTAAAGAACAAAGTAGGAGGAATCACAATACCAAATATCAAATTATACATGAAGCTACTGTAATCAAAATAGTCTGGTACTGTCATAAGAATAGACATATAAATCAATAAAACAAAATGGAGAGCACAGAAATAAACCTAGACTCTATGGTCAATTAATATTTGACAAAGAGGGAAGGAACATAAAATGGAGTGAAAATAGCCTCTTCAACAAGTGGTGTTGGGATAACTAAATAGGGACATACAAAAAAAAAAAAAATTAAGCTAGATCACCAACTTACACCATACACCAGAATAAACTCAAGATGGATAAAGGGGAGGCGAAGGGGTTTTGCCGAGAGTGTGAAGGCAAAGAGAACCAAAATGGTGGAGGAGTAGGTGGAGCTACACCAATCTCCTCCCAACACCAAACTGGAATTACAAATTAATTGGGGAGAAATCATCCAGATTAGCCAACAGAACACCAACTAGAGAGAAGTCTTATCACCACGGACAGGGCAGAAGAGCCGATTCATCACAACATGACCGAGGTGCCTAAAACTCACCACTGATCACTGATTGGATTAACAACTAAAGGAGACAAAGGCAGTGGATCTCTGGTAGTCTCCAACTGACTGACTAGGCCCATACTGGGACATGAGCTGACATCACCAAACACAGATCCAAGAAGTAAAAAAAGTGTACCTCTACACCACAGAAGGTCACACCACTAAGACAGTACATCAAAACAGACCAACCTAAGAAGCAGAAACAGACAAGAGACACCTGATGTGGGGAGACAAAGACATAAATCCTCAGCAAATGGAAAGGAGGAATCCCTGGGAAGAGTGCAAAATGAAATAGAGGCAAGTACTGTATCAGACATGGAATTCAAAATAATGATGATAGTGAAGCTCAATGAGCTCAGCGAGCTCAAAGAAAACTACGAACAACTCCAGGTGAACTACAAAGAACTCCAGGAAATCTACAAGAAACTTACTGAAAACTACATCAGCATTAAAAAGGACCTAGAAACCATCAATAAGAGCCAGGAGGAAATGAAGAATATAATTTCTAAATTGAAGAACATAGCAGAAGCAGGCTAGAGAAAGCAGAGGATCAGATCATCAACCTGGAGGTCAATGTAGAAAAAAATTCCCAGGCAGTGCAACAAAATGAAAAAAGACAGAAAAAGAATGAAGAGGTTTTTTTTTTTTAAATATTTTATTTTATTTTATTTTAAAAAAGATTTTATTTATTATTTTTCATAAAGAAGGGAGGGAAGAGAGGCAGAGAGAGAGAGAGAAACATCAATGTATGGGTGCCTTTCACCTGCCTCCAGCTAAGGGCCTGGCTGGAGACCTGGCTTGCAACCTGATTATGTTGCCCTGGCTGGGAATCGAACCAGCGACCTCTGAGTTCACAGGCCATTGCCTTATCCACTGTGCCACCGGCCAGGGCTGAAGAGGTTTTAAGAGAGCTGCAGGACAACATGAAATGTAATAACATCCATATCATAGGAATACCAGAAGGAGAAGAGGAGGAGCAAGGGATAGAAAACCTGTTTGAAAAAGTAATGACAAAAAACTTCCCTAACTTGAGGAGAGAAAATGTCATGCAAACTCAGGAAACACAGAGGGTCCCAAGGAAGATGAACCCAAACAGGCACGCTCCAAGACACATAATCATGAAAATGGCAAATTTCAAAGACAAGGAGAGAATCCTAAAAGCAGCAAGAGAGAAACAGCTAATAACATACAAGGGGGCTCCCATAAGGTTATCAGCTGATTTCTCAACAGAAACACAACAAGCCAGAAAGGAATGACAAAAAATATTTCAAACAATGAAAAACAAAGACCTGGAACCAAGAACACTCTACCCAGCAAGGCTGTCATTCAAAATGGAAGGTGAAATAAGGAGCTTCCCAGACAAAAGAAGTCTAAATGAATACATCTCCACTAAACCAGCATTGCAAGAGATGCTAAAGTGTCTACTTTTTAATTTTTTTAATTAAAAAATTTTTATTGTTGTTGTATTACATCCACCCTCTTTTTGCTCCTCTCTGTCCCCCTCCCCACCCACCCATTTCCCCCAAAGTCAATCCCACCTGTTGTCCATGTCCATGGCTCCTTTATACTAGGTTCTCATCTAAGCAGCTCCTCTTCCTTGCCTCTGCCTTCCCCCTCTCCCCAACCCCTTGTCCCCTGACCACTGAAGGCCTATTCACTGTATTCATATATTTGGTTCTGTTTTGCTTGTTGTTAATTTTGTTTATTATTGTCCTGTAATGGGTGAGATCATATGGTATTTGTCCTTCACTGACTGGCTTATTTCACTAAGCATAATACTCTCCAGTTCCATCCATGTTGTTGCAAAGGGTACGAGTTCCTTCTTTCTTTCTGCTATATAGAATTCCATTGTGTAAATGTACCAAAGTTTTTTGATCCAATCATTCACTGATGGGCACTTAGGCTGTTTCCAGCACTTGGCTATTGTAAATAGTGCTGCTATGAACATAGGTGTACATAGGTTCTTATGAATTGGTGTTTCAGGATTCTTTGGGTATAGTCCAAGTAGTGGAATGGCTGGATCAAAAGGCAGTTCCATTTTTAGTTTTTTAAGGAAGGGTCTGCTTTAAGAAGATGAAGAAACAGAGACAGACAGGAACACAAGTACAAAGGTAAATGGATTAAATGCACTAATCAACAGACGTAGGGCAGCTGAATGGATATGAACCAACTTTAACTTATGAATGCTTTAAAGTGATCTTGTTATATATAAATTTTACTAAATAAGGTACAATTTTGTATATTACTTGTCTCTGCATTACTGCAGGTTAAGTTTTCTTAGATTGGAATAATTTCACAATATGGGAAAATCAGATTACTTGCGATAACTCAGAAAAATCGAATGCAGTTAAGGGAGAAGAAAAAAGTAAGAAAATGTGGATGTATATTACATAAAATACATGCTATATTTCTTATTCACTGTTACAAAATATGTGCTTATTTGTGGGTGTGTAATGTATAGATTTTGTTAGCAATTTATGCTTTAAATAGCAACCAATTGGTTATGGGTATGAAATCAGTCAATTTTTAGGTTAGAAAAGATGCTGAGAATGAATACCAATTGGGATGGAAGTTGTAAACTACTAAACTATATGATTCATGTACAAAGGCAATATATATTCTCATATTAGCATGTAAATTAGATGAGATTCCTTTCAAATAGATTATGGAGATATATATTTCCAGTTATGAAGGCCCCCAAACTGGGGATGCTTGGGAAAAGGAATTAATGCTATAGTAAACTTTATTATTGAAATATGAACATACCTAATCTCTACCTCAACAAACTCTTAAATAGTTCAGGGGTTAGTTTAAGATCACATAGGAAGTCAACCACAAGTTCAAAAAATAGCTAGAATACTATTCTAGAATTATTTAAATCCCAGGGATTTTTTTTTTTTTTTAACCTCAATTTAGTAGACATAACTTCTACTCTGGTGACTAGCTGAGCACTGTAAGTGCCATTACTTCTGAAGCCTTCAACTTGCAAAATACATGTAGAGGAAAAACAGAGGGTATTGAAAGAAGTAAGACCTGTGCACAGCCTAAATAAGTAAGTAAATAAATAAATATACTATTTAAGATGGAAAATTCCAAAAAGAATGAGTTGTAGTTCCAGTAGCTTAAAATAAAGTTGAGTTGTATTATTGGAGTGGGGAGGATCTGACTCAAAAACCAAATTCATTTTTTGTACTATGGGTTTGGCACTGTCTCTAGGACAACTTTCACAAACGTGAGTTCTGCAATATACCATTTTTGTGATATATTTTACAAAAATAGCATTCTAGAGTAAAATAAGTATTAAAGAAGAAAAATATATCTAAAATACTATCGTTTAACATGTAATAATTATGTAAGCTATTGGCATATTTTAATTTTTTTGTATTAACTCTTCAAAATCCAGTATATACTTTAAATATATGTAAAAATGTGTATGGGACATAACCAAGTTGCAAGCCAGGTCTCCAACCAGGTCCTAGCTGTAGGCAGATGAAAGGCAACCATACATCGATGTCTCTCTCCCTCTCTGCCTCTCTCTAAAAATAATAAATAGAGAGACCTACAGGAGAGCAGGTGAGACAGTTCTAAATTGGCACAGGTTCCCACGGAAACTCCAAACTGCATGCCAGGAACTTGCAGCTGGTGCAACTGGTGCGGCCATTGCAGGCAATAAAGGTCTCCTTGAGGCTTTGAGGGAGAAATTTGCCATTATTTCCAAAGACCTTGGTGATAATAGTCAGCGCAGTGAACAGGTTTCTGTTCTTGTGTTATTTTCTGTTCTTGAACCTATGTTGTAGCTGCAAAGACAAATATATAAATAGCTATTTTTGATGACATACTCTGACTTTTCCTTCTTCCTTACTTTTTTACCCAAATATTTTAAGCAGAGACCTGTCATTAAGTGGAAGACTTCTGGAGCTTCTGGCCAAGATGGAGGCGTAGATAGACATGCTGCATCTCCTTCCAAAACTAAGAAGAAATACAACTATCTCAAAACTAAAAAACAAGTAAACAAAAAACCCCAGAACTACCAGAAAATCAAACCGCAAGGAAGTCTAACAAAGATATAAAGAACTAATACTCATCCAGACAGGAGGGGTGGAGCTGGGGCAGGGAGGACTCGGTGTGGTAGCTATGATGGCAGTGGTGGTGGCAGCAAGACAGTGGCTTTGGTCAGCCAGTGGAAAGTGCAGTCACACATTATATAAGTCGGGATGGACACTTGGAGAGTGATCTCAGCACCAGACCAGACCGTAGGTTTCATGGTTCCAGCTCTGGGAAAAATAAAGCTTCACTGCTTCTGACTGTGAAAACTGGTAGGGGTTGGGGCAGCTGAAGAAACTGCCCATCTCTCAGGAGAATCCACTTGTTTAGCAGCCTCCATACCCCTAGAACATCCACAAACCATAATGATGGCAACAGCTAGAGAGGCACCAGTCCCATACAGGAAATGGGAGAAGTGCCTGAAAAAGGGGAAAAGGTTGAATAAATGGAATTGTTTCCTCTCAGTCCCCTCCCCCACATACAGTGCCACCACAAGATGAAACAGGTTGCCCAGTACTGATGAATACCTAAGGCTCTGCCCCTTACAACGTAACAAGTGGCACAGCTTTACCTAAGACAGAGAAGCAAACACAGAAGTCTATCAAGTTGAGGAGACAGAGCTGTATGGCCCAAAAAAGGAAGCGGATCAAGGTTCCAGTGGGAGAGGTAAGTGATGAGGAGATAGCCAACCTAACAGATGCAGAGTTCAAAACATGGTGATAACAATGCTCACAGACTTGACAGACATACTTGAGTATGGCAAACACAGAAAGGAAGAAGTGAAGGCTATGCTAAGTAAAATGCAGGAAAGTCCACATGGTTAAGGGAAGGAAACCAGGGTTAAATCAATAATTTGGAAAATAAGGAAGAAATAAATAGTCAAGCATTAGAGAAGGAGGACACAAGAATTGAAAAACATAAGGAGAGGCTTAGGAACCCCTGGGACAACTTTAAATGTGCCAATATCTGATCCATAGGGGTGCCAGGAAGAGAAGAGGAAGAGAGAGACATTGAAAACTTTTTACAAAAAATAATGAAGGAACACTTTCCTAATTTGGCAAAGGAAATAAATAGATATAAGGTCCAGGAAGCAAAGAGAGTCCCAAACAAACTAGACCCAAAGAGGAGCACACCAAGGTACATCATAATTAAAAAGCCAAAAATTAAAGACAAAGAGAGAACCTTAAAAGCAGCAAGGGAAAAGAAGAGAGAGAGAAAGAACCTACAAAGGTTTTCTTATAAGACTATCAGCTGAGTTCTCAAAAAAAACCTTTGAAGGCAAAAAGGGACCAGCAAGAAGTATTCAAAGTCATGAAAAACAAGGGCCTACAACCAAGATTACTCTATCCAGCAAAGCTATCATTTAGAATGGAGGGCAGATAAAGTGCTTCCCAGACAAGGTAAATCTAAAGGAGTTTGTCACCACCAAGCCATTATTCTGTGAAATGTTAAAGGGACTTATTTATGAAAAAGAAGATTAACGCTATGAATGTTAAAATGACAACAAACTTACAACCATCAACAATAGAATCTAACAAATAAAACTAAAACAGAAAAAAACCCTAAGGAAACAACCAGAATAGGAACAGAATTATAAGTATGGGGATCTTTGGAGGGCTATCAGCTGAGAAGGGATGGGAGAGAAATGGGGAAATGGTTTATGGGATTTAAAAAGGATAACCAGTAGGTACAAAATAGACAGGAGGATGTCAAGAATGTTACAGAAGCTCTGGCTGGTGTGGCTCAGTGGACTGAGCACTGACCTGCAAACTAAAGGGCTATCAGTTCAATTCCTAGTCAGGGCACATGCCTGGGTTGTGGGCCAGGTCCCCAGTAGGAGTGAGTGAGGGACAACACTTTGATGTTTCTCTCCTTTTCTTTCTCTCTCCCTTGCCCTCTCTCTAAAAATAAAAAAAGGAATTCTTTTTTAAAAAAGAGTATTTTTGGAAAGAGTGAAGGCAATGAACTTAAACATTCGATTATTAAACATGAATTAAGAGGAATGGGATTGCTGGATAGAATGGGGGTACTGGGCAGAGGAGAACAAAGGGAAAAGTGGGACAACTGTAAGAGCAAAATAAATAAATACACTTAAAAAATAAATAAAATATTTCTTTCTTTTCCACTGAAATCTGTCTTTGGAGATTTCCCTGGTAGGAGGTGACTGGTAAGATGCCCCCTACTGATTGGGTTCAGTAACACCACACCAACATTTTTAACGTCCTCTGTGCCCATAATCTTTTGCCTCCAAGTGTCTGCTCAGTTGTGCCTTGTGCCAGGCAAAATACACCTGAGTACTAGGGAGTGGAGGGAGGAGTGATCTTCATAAAAAAAATTACTCCCCTATGAGTTTCCTGTAAGGAGGGAACTCATTACAAGAAGGAGATTTTGGAAACAGTTGCCTAATTCCTCCCTGAAGAACGTTGGTCTTACTGAAGGCTAGTGGGAGGCTCTGGGACGGCTGTAGGGACTGACACAGCTGGATGATGGGAGCTTCCAGGAGGGATGCTGCTGGAGCGTCAGGGACATGTCCGGAGTTGGTCCTGGCTCTACAGGTGAGAGCTGACTGGCCTCCTGGCACCCTGCAGAGACTCCCGCCTGTGGGAAGAGCAGCAGGGTGCTCAGGCAGCCCCTATCTCCTGTCTGTTTCTAAAGGTCTATCCCTACCACCTTGCCTGTCTTCTAGGAGCTTGTTAGTGATGATGTGCCCCTTCCTATGGCAGATAAAGGGAACTGTCACTTATGACACTCAGCAGGAACTCTCCTCTCACCACTTGGTGCCCTCTCCTGCCTGCTCCTCTTCAGTCCTGTCTTCTCACTGGGTGCCAAGAGGTTGCCTGGACTCCAGGACTAGCTTGAGCTCCTCATACCAGGAACAATGATCACCAGGTGAACTTTCCCAGACACGCAGCTCCGGGCACTTAGCAAACTGTTAGGAGGATCAGCTCAGCACACAGGGTGGCTCTCTCACCTCCACAGGGGCACCCACACAGGCTGAACCACACCCAGGTGCACAGGACAGGACACAAACCAGGAGCCCAGGATACAGGACAAGGGATCCAGTCCTCTGGGCACAGCTGAGCTTCACATTCACAGTGACAAGTGCCCATGTGTCCCTGATGCCTTCCATGGAACCTGTATTTCAGTGGTGCCATCTCCTCTGTGCCCTTGGGACCATTCCATGCAGGAGCAGGTGACCATGAGGGACAGGGTCAGACCTGGGCACCTGCTCCCTGCAGTTCCATGATCCCCGATGCTGATCCACACTGGAGAAGGAAAAGCATAGCTGAGGCCCTGCACAATGCCTTGTACTGCCCACCTCCAGGGTCAGGCATGTTGGCTGCACTAGGGAGCAGGGGCAGAGGTGGACACAAGGCCCTGATCAGAGAGGTGGCTAGTCATTCTGGAGGCCAGAGGAGGACACCCTGCTGGTATATTTTAGGAGTGAACTCAACCCAAGAGAACACACAATGAGGCTCAACACCAAGTGGCAGCTTTGACAGTATAAGTAGCCAAAGAAAGGCAAGAAATAAGCCATATCTGTGGAAGGAGACATTTTATTGTTTCTGAGGTTCTCAGGAGGCCTCAGGCTGGGCTGGGCTCAGTGGTTTCCCCCAGAACAGGCTGGTGCTCCATGGCTCTGCTTGTGGTAGTCTGTGGCTATGTCTCCCACCACGGACAGAAACTCGGAAAACTCGATCTTCTTATCCTGGTTCTCATCTTTGTCCTCAAAGATATGGGCCAAGTAATCCTTGCCCTTGTTTTCCTGTGGGAAAGACACAACACAAGACAAACTCAGTCCCCAAAGTGCCTTGGGTGAAAGGAGAAGAGGAGGAGGAGGAGGAGGAGGCAGTGACTGGGAGAGAAGCAGTCACTGTGGCTGCCCAGGTGTAGGCGGTGTGGATGAGTGGAGGGTGAGGCAGGTTGGCGGAGGTCAGCATTACCCTGCAGTTCCCCGAGGGAGGCTCCTTAGCCTAAGGTCACCAAGGAGGAGAGACCTTGTGTTGAGCGGGGACTGCCAGAACTGCCCTGATCAATGAGCCAGTAGGGTGGGTGTTCTCCAGACTGAGACCTGCACCTCCATCCTCCTCAAGGACCTGATCTACCCTAAGTTCTACCCTGCAACTCAACGTAGGCCCCACCCCTTGCCCTCTTCATTCCTAAGCCTCCTCTCCTGTCATCTCTTTGACCTCCAGGATCTTCCATGCTCGGTTCCTGCTTCTTGTTTGCCTTGTCTCTGTCCCCTAGTCACCCCCATTTTGTCATCGGTTCAGAGCATTCCAATTGTCAGATGAAACCAGGTCTGCAAATGAGCTTTTTCATTCCAAAGAAAGGTGTTAAGTGACATTTTATCAGCGATGGAATTCCTATCACCTTGCCTTGGATCTCAGAGAACCTAACAGAGGCTTCTAGAGGCAGTGCCCGAGCATGTGGGCTTCAGTCTCCTGGATGGAGAGAGACAAGTGAGAGGGGACCCAGTCACAACTCTCCTGTTTGACCACCTAATAACTGCCCTTGGTATCCATACATCTTCGCACTTTGCCACATCTGTCATCTTTTACAGTTTAATAAAAGGCCAGAATATAAAGTCCTTTCAGGCCCTTTTGCAGGTGAGAATACTAAGGATCAGAGAAAGGGAGTGGCTTGCCCAAGGTCCCGCAGCAAAGCACCCTCAGCCATGCCAGGGCCCAAGCAACCCTGGGAGGTACCCCAACTCACACAGGCCTTGAGGAAGTTGGGGAAATTCTCCTTCAGCATATTCAGCAGGCCTGACTTGTCCATCATGTCATCGGGTTTGACATATTTGTGGAACAGGTCGATCATGCCCATCACGGACTTCTCAGCTTCAGTGTGGCTCATCTTGGTTTTCAAAGAAGCTGCCAGAAAGAAAGACAGTGACCTTTGTTATCTTCAGGTGAGGGTGTAAGTTGGGACAATGTGGGTGCAGGGAAATTGAGGATCCATTGAAGTGAGGCTCAGTTGGGGTAGAAGCAAGTGTGTCCCTCTAGAAGGTGGGTGAGATGTGACCAGGAGGAGGGTGAGAACAAGGCTGAGACCTGGGCCCACACAGGTCAGGGTCCAGAGGAGATGGAGGGAAACACAGATGCCCACTGTGGATGGAACCACAAGATTGGGAAGCAGAGGGTAGGGGTCAAGCACACTGAAAAGGACCCTAGCCAAACACAGCATTTTGACAACTCCACTCTCCAGTGGGCACCAAATTCACCTCCTCCAGTGTCCACATCAGGGTTGGAGTAGTGGGGACTAAACAATATGTTTGCTGACCTGTTCTGAGCCCAAAGCCTGGGCTGCCCTGGGAATGAGACCCACAGGGTGCCCATCATAAGCAGAAAGCAAACTCTAGAAGAAATGGTCTGTGGGGCCCCCGGAGATCAGGTGAGTAGGGTGGTGAGTGTGGGCAGAAACACAGGCTCCTGTCCTGGCCTCTGGAAAAGGATTTTCTGGACCATCCTCACCAGTGAAAACGAGGGACTGGGTACCAGAGTTGGCATCAGATTTGGAATAAAGAAAAGTCACTGCCCCTCATTTAGGCTATTGAGTGGAATGTGGGGAGATAAGTTCCTTCAGATTGCCTGTCACTGGCAATTAGCTGACCTTTGTACCTCCCTGCTCTCTGGAGGTTGAAGGGTAGGCCACATTCCAGTCAAGAAGTTACTTCCCAAGCTGGCACCTCCACCAGCAGTCTGGATCCCAAGAAGAGGACGGGGATAGTGCAGCCCTCATATCCCAGATTTCCAAAGCACCCAGGACCTGTGCATGGCTCAAATGTGTGGGCATTGTGCATGAATTAACATTTCCTCCTGACCTGGGAGGAGATTCTTGTTGGTATGTCATTAAGTGGAATCACCCAAAACCTCTGTCAACTTGGCCAAAGCCAGAGCTGCGCACCATGCCCAGAGTGTCACCCGTAGGGGCAGGTCTTCTTTGCAGGGCCAGGAGAGCAGGTGTCCCAGGCCTGGACTTAGGAGGACCTTCAAGACTTTGGCAAGGACTCCCACTCTCCCTTATTGTTGGGGTGCACAATGTGTCTTCACCACCCAGGACCTGATGGTCAGGTGAGTCCAGAGATAAAAGAGGATAAAGAAGGGTCATTCCTGCATCTTCCACTAGGGTTGTATCCACAAGAGTTGTCCCAGGGGAGCCAAGAGAGCAACAGAAATCAACCAGTCCCTAGATGAGGACTTTGGGATTCAGTGGGATAAAGTCCCCTAGCCCCATTGGAGGCAGAGCTGAGACTGGATCCAGGCACATGAATCCTCTCCCATCACTGCTTTCCCTGCTCCTGCAGACAGCAGAGCACACTGGGCCCCG